>PVLC010002444.1:0-63240 GCA_004027655.1 Graphiurus murinus | reverse complement strand
CATCTTTGTTAAGCACAAGTTGTTAACAACATATTTGCACACAATTCCACAATTCTCATTTGACCCCTTCCCCAATTCCCACCCCATTCCCTTGCCCTCCCTCCCCTTCAGGTTCAGTTCAGTGAGTGACCTTGATATGATTGTGTAAGTACATCATGTGGTTAGGGTGTCCATCTGCCCCGTGCATCTACTGGAATTAATTCAACTTCTTTGCTTATCGAGGATCTCTCCTTTTCCTATGGAGACCCTCCTGTGCCCCATCTTCTCCCTAGCATCTGCATATTAGGGAGAACATATGCTTCTTTACTCTTTGTGACTCTCTAGCTTCCTTTTGCTTCTCAAAATCTTATCCATGACCAGATCAAATTTAACCTTTCCTTGGAAGCATTACAGGAATCCTTCATTCAGATCCAATCTTCTTCTACTTGTTCACTCTCAACATCCTGTAATACTGCTCTACTGAAGTGCTTGTCCAAATACCCACATTTGATTTTAAGGTCTTTTAAGACAAAGGCTGAATCTTTTTCCTGCCTGTATCCTCTCCATCACCTCTAATATTAGCTGGCACAAAGTAGGCATTGGAAAGTTTGTTGAACTGAACTGAACTCTTTGGTTGCCAGTGGCATCCTGGTGGATGTAAATTTCTAGAGCTGCTTGTAGCTATAACAGGTTGACAGCAGGTGCTAGATGTCAAAAGAAGAAAATTTACATGGTTGATTCCACTTCTTCTAAAATAAGCAACCCTTTAGGAGACAATACCTGAGAGAAAGATATTGGTCGGCATTTCATTAGCAATAGAGATTTTATAAAAATATGGAGAAAAACACAGTCCTTTTTATTTTGCCATGAAAGGTTTCATGCATTTGGTTGCAGCAGTGAATGATGGGTTTTCAAAGCTGCTATAAAACTGTCAGTTAATTCAAGAATCCTGTGAGAGTATTTTTATTCTCAGGCAGCAGAACTGTCTCCCTTCTACAGCCCTATATACCAGCTCTTTAAGCAATACAATGTGAATTCCTTTTCTTAAAATTTGTAAGATGTCACCAAATTTCTCAAAGAACTCTAGACTGGTTTGAAAAAGCCTTAACTGAAAAAGTAATTCCAAAAGATACAACTGTTTTTTTAAACTTGGCATTCTGTTTCAGAAGTCCTCCTGGTTTGGTTGATAAAAGGGCCATACAAAATACTTTTCATATTCTCCTATCTCCAGTTCCTCTGCACCAAAATAATTTCATTTTCATGACAAGATGGACCATTTCATGAACTCCTATGATGTGCAATGTATTTACATGAGAAACAGCACATAATTTATCCTTTCTAATCATCCTTCAGGCTTTTACATTTGACATGTTAAGATACTATAGATATGAGTTGGAATTCTAGTGCCTCATCTGTCATGTTCTTAAGATCCTAAACAAATTACTTAAGCTCTCTGAGCCTCGGTTTCCTGTCTCTAAAATGGACATAGTAATATCTACCTCCTAAATTGATATTTAAAATGAAATCTTACATGAGTTTCCTTCCTTATCCAAATAAAGGCTTTGTCAAATATCTATTTAATTCTTTCTTTCTCTCTCTCTCTCTCTCTCTCTCTCTCTCTCTCTATATATATATATATATATATATATATATATATATATATGTATGTATGTATGTATATATCTCCATCTTTTCTAAAACACTATTCTCCTTTTTTTTTAAAAAAAGAAATTGAATCTTTTTTTTTTTTTTTGGCAGTGAAAGTGTCAAACAGCAACCAAAAAGCTCACTAGGCATTGAAACCACTCAAATAGATTATAAATAAAATAACAAGTGCCAACAGCCATTGAGCTTTTATTTTAGCTCTGATCTAAATGCTCTACATGTGTTATCTCATTTAATTCTCCCAACCCCTGAGGTAGACATAACAGGAAACTGAGATCAGATTAGTTTACTGAGATTAGTTATTTGTTCAAGATCACAAAGCTAAACAGCCAGTCCAGGCAGCCTGCCCTTGAAACCTATATGTATTATTGGTATATATCTTTAAAATGGTAGTAGAGGGGGTTATGGAGAGAAAATCTACAGAAGTAAGGCTCTCAAATACAAATGTCACAGAACCCACATCCCACATTTGCTAATATTTGTAAAATAAGCAGAATAATAAAATAAAGCAGTTTGGTCTCTCCATAGCCTCCTTACTGGTTTGCAAGGTATTACAGCATTATGCTTTGCAGTATTAATGGACATGAATAATAGTTTTGCATAATTCAGACACCTCCAAGAAAGCAAATTTAAATCCTTCTTATTTTATCTCCTTTTGGTCCCCTGATCCAGATAATTTGCAGAAGAAAATAATGAGGAATGGTTGACAGCAAAAGAACTGAAGGAGAGAATTTAAACATCAGAAAACATCAAGAAGAATTTCTCATTTGAACTCATTTAGAATGAAATTTATTATCTCACCTAGGTCATAATGTGATTTCAATCAATATAATTTTCTTAAAATAATAGATATCATGGAAAAAGCTTTGTATAGTAAAACATGCTGATATTTTGCAGAGCATATTATTGGAGGTTTAGCATGAATATTTCTAGAAGAGGAATTGCTTTTTCACTGGATTTTTCTCTTGATAGAATGTAATAACTAGGTATAGGTTACCCAAACTGTTCAAAGTTATGAACTGGGATTTACCAAGGAGGAAAAAGTATTTCAATATAGTATTATACACATATTAAATATTTTTCTTTATTTAGTAGATTCCATTTCAAGTATTTATAGAAGTTGCAGGGCAATAAAAAAGAAGATCAAAATTGTCAAATGGGAAAATACAATTTTATGAGCAAGTATTTCACTTCTGCCTTTTCCCTGAAAACCAAATCTATACTAAGAAAAATTCTGTTTTGAACACCAATGAAACTTTATGAGTATTGAATTTCCATCCAATTTCATAGATTTCAAATGGAGAGATAAACTGAAGCACAGCAGGGCTGGCAATGACATCATTTATATAAACATATCTTGTCAGAATTATCCTAGTACTAGCATTAATGACTTCAGGCATACTTGGAACCAAGATTCTGGCCTAGACCTTTAATTAAACAACATGGCATGTTTCAACAGACAATTTCTCTTAAAAAATGCTTTTTTGGACCACTTGGATTAGAAATTTTCTATTATGCTACAGATATTCATAAAAGCATCATCCCTACAATACACGAGCTTAGAAAACAGAATTATCCAAATCATTGGATCTCACTAGAGAAACACATACTTACTCTCTGGTGACTCGATTGTAATTTACATAATGAAAAAAGTCAATGCAATGTAAAAAAGTGACTCCAAGGAATAATGGAAAATGATTAGACAATGTTGATCAGATACTATAAGACATATTAGTGTTATTTTCTTCTTAGAAAAGACATTTTCATTAGTAAGATAACAAATGGATTTCTATATAGTTTGTTCAAATTTGTATAAACATCTTTACTAAATTTTCATATTTTCAGACAAGAAATAGATCACTTACCCATATAATGGGAATTTAGTTTCTTGCTGAGTAAATCACCCATTAAGATTCACTCTTTTGGACTAGTGTGCTATAACCTGATGGAGAATCCTCATGGTTCCAATTTTGGGGAGAAACAGTCTGATACATCAACTCAATAGCTATCTATATTAGACATTTCAGGGGAACTTTTCTCTTGCCATGATGAATATAAAAATGACATCCTATGACTTACATAGACGCAAAGAAAATAAATGTATTTTTCCTAGTCCAAATTAGCTGTGGAAGAGATTGACTAGTTTCTTAACAAATCTATTTCCCTTATTCCTGGACTCAACACTGGATAATATTTTTCCTATTCCCTGACTGATAAATGTGGCCATGCGACAAAACCCAGTCACAGTCTATGAACAAAATTAATATACAGCACTTCTAGGCCTCTTATGAGCAACACTCAGTCCTCTTGTACTCATTAAATCCATATGACTGATGTTCTAGATACAAAAGATGTAAGGAGCTTGGGTCCGGGATGACTTCATAGAGGACTATTTACTTTGGAGTATACTGGAATAAATAGTAAACTTCTACTGTAGGAAGTCATTGAGATTTGGGAGCTTATGTACTATAGTAGCTAGTGTTACTCTAACATATTAGTATATATTCAAATTCATTGTTTTAGCAAAAGTAGAGAATTTTCAAAACTAAGAACAGCTTATTTTAATTAACAACCACTACAACTGAAAGAGGAAATGTCTTCAGGCAGTAAATCAAACTACACAAAATTGCAGACCCCCCCCCCAAA
This sequence comes from Graphiurus murinus, assembly GCA_004027655.1. NCBI lineage: Eukaryota > Metazoa > Chordata > Mammalia > Rodentia > Gliridae > Graphiurus > Graphiurus murinus. The sequence continues at coordinate 58,950 of PVLC010002444.1, read as the reverse complement.
AAATTTAGTTCTAGAGATTAAGGTGATTAAGCAACAAAATAAGATGGGAAGTATAAACATATTGAAAGCAACACAGATTTCCAAACCAGAAAGAGACTTTTGCAAATTCTCAGCTTTGTTTCTTGCTTGTTTTTTACACATGAACAATTTTATTAACTGTTATGAGAACCTATTTACTAATCTCTAAAATGGGTTCATGGGATTCTGTGAAGATATCTCTCTCTCTTTCTCTTTCTCTCCTTCTCTTCTTCCCTCCCTCCCTCCCTCTCTCCCTCTCTTATTCACTCACACATAGAAACACACACACACAAAAACATACACACAAAACCAGAAACACACACATACACACTACCCAATACTTATGAGATACTCAATAAACAGTAGCTATTATCACTAAGTATTTACTTAATATGTACAAGTGTGACTAATACTATTTTTCAGATATCTGACCTTTTATTCCGGTTATTCTTTCTCTCTCCCTAGTATATTGACAGCCATGTACTGTGCCCCCATTTCTTTTGGGAAGGGTTAATACAACAGAGTGTAAGTTATAAAGATCTAATTATATGATTTTGAGTTTCAAAAGCCTGGGACATGTATAAGAAGGAAGAAAAAGAAAAGATGATTAAAGGAAGGTTTTCCTTACTCTTGCTTTAGAAAGGATACCTCTGGGGTGGGTAGGAAAATGAGGGGGGATTGCAGGCAGAGCAAGGCAAAACATTATCAATATGCATCCCTAGAGGTGAGGCAGGTAGAAGAAAGGGGCAAACACAGGAGATTCCAGAGAATTGGTAGCAGAGGTGACCTGGGCCTCATTTCTGAGGAGAGCCTCTAGAGAAATAGGATGGAGAGTCATTTCCTATATCCCTCCTTCACTCTCTCTCCTTGACCCCATGTACTGCTACTGACACCACTTGTAATCACTCCAAATCACTCTGTGTAAAGAAGGGAAAGTCTGTGCAATGTTTAAGCAGATGGACCTTATGCAGCCTCCCACTCACCCCAGTATAGTACAGTGATTTCTGATATTACACAATGGGGGCCATCAAAGTAACAAAGACACATTCAGATCTACAAGTGCTACTGCAGACAGGAATGAAAAGATGTGCCAGTAAGCAACTGACTGTTTAGACTAACAACCAAGAATATGAAGGAGAGACTGGCATTTCTGTGGCTGCCAGCCAAGATAGATGACAACTAGGGAGCCAATGTTCTGCCACTCTATGTTCGCCACGCCATGCCTTGCAACTATATTAACCACAAATTGGTGCAAATTCTATTTCCTGTAGTCTGTAGAATTAGATTCAGTTACTGAAAGATAGCATTATGGACTGAAAATCGTATTCAGTATAATAGTTATCATTTACAATTACATCATATTTTTTATAAATGATGGGGAATATTACTAAATTGTTATTTTTGTGTTTGTGCGTGCATCTTGCCCTCATTCTCTCATTCTTGTTAAGAGACTTACTTCGATCAGTAATGATTGTTCTTGCGTCTTGATTGCTGGTTTTGTTTTTCAAATTCTGGGCAGCAGTAATGAGTTCTTCCAACTGGGGGCGCCTCTGTTCCATATCCTGCAGTGTGGCCTGAAAGAACAAATAGCACTTAATATGGGGTTCTCCAGTATTATGTGTGCCTTTTATGTAATACAAAGTACAGTGCAATTTGCAAACCAGTCAAACCAGCCAAAACACTTTTATAAATAAAAAAAATGCTATTGGATATAGATCTGTATCATGTAAAGCTTCGTAGAAAATAGTTGAACCAAGAATTTTTGTGTGTGTGTGTGTGGGGGACGGTGCTGGGGGTTGAACTCAGAGGCTTTCTACCTCTGAACTATGACCCCAGTCTCCTTTTTTAAAATTTTTTTTGAAACACATCTCGCTAGGTTGCCAAGAGTCTCGCTAAGTTGCTGAGGCTGGTCTTGTAACTGCTATTTTCCTGTCTCAGCCTTCCAAGCACATGCACCACTGTGCTTGGCTTCAAGCTAAAATATTGATTATAGATTTGATTTACTACTGTATATTTAGATGAAGTAATTTCAGAGTATCTGAGTTTACTTAAGCCATTATATAGGAGATGTAATTCTGAAATATGACAACGTATTTAAAAGATAGTTATTTTACACTTACAGTCTCACTCTGTGTGGTGTCAAAATTAAGGTGTATATTATTTTTAGAAACAGAAAAAAGCACAGAAGAAATTTAAGGGATACTACTTATTTAACATCTTTTTACCTAAGATTTCTCATATATAAGATGAGAAGGTGAAGTAGATGAGCTAAATCATTCTTTTTTCAAAGTTGCCTGCCTATGCCTCCCTATAAGAATCACAAAAATGTTTTTGCCCCACCCCAGGACTAATGAATTAGTAGGGGGAAGTGCTGGAGATTTACATTTTTAATAAATTCCTTTCTTGATTTTTATGATTAGGCAAGTTTGAAGAGCATTAGACTAGATGTCAGTATATTCTTCTCTAGTATAAATGACTTTGATTTCACACTGCCTTACATAAAAAATGCCAAATAGAATGAAGCCAACAACTTATAAATTTATAGGTATTCATGTTGATTATTAAGCTATCCCTCTGTCTTTCAAATATCCATCAATTGTTTCTGTCATCTTAGCCTCCTTACACAAAAGGGCCCAAATCTCAGACATTTACCAAAAAATTGTGAAAAATAATATGTCTGTATTATTTTGGTTCTAAAATTGAGTAGATTTCATTTCAATTAGGGAAAGTAAAATTAACATTTACTTTTTGTTTATAATTACTTATGGGATAGATGATTTATGTATATTTTCTGATTTTTATTATCATAATAACTATACTAATAGCCATATAGAAAGTTCTGATTTGAAATATGATGTTCTTTCTAGTACTACATGAGGATGTTGAAAGTAAACAGATAAAATGTGGTAGGCAGTAATGTTTATAAAACTTAGTCATCTACTATGCCATTTGACTCCAACTGGTTTTCTAAGGAATTTTTGTTTCTGAAAAGGCCAATTTTTGACCATTCTGTTGTATTTCTTTTTGTGAAGAAGTAGGGAGATGGGCTTTCCAATTTAAGCTCAATTGCTTTTGATAATATTAAAATAATGGGGAAAACTCATCTAAACAGTGTACATCTATTTCAAGTATTTTTCTGTGTATTGAAAAATTGGAGGGGCTAACTTTTAACAAATTTTCTGCATTTGTAAGCTGTGATTGCTCAGAAGAAAAATCCAATTTTCAGGTTTCTAACTTTTATGGTTTCTTTACATAAAAGTGTGTTTGAAATATGGAACAAATTGCCAAAGACAGCTATTGAAGTAAGTAGCATAAGTAAGTTGGAGAGTACTGAACAAATTTTAAAGTAGGAAGCATACAGTAGCAGATAGATTTTATGAAATAAGATGTTTTCCAGGGTTAGAATGTTAAACTCTGGTCATCTGTGACATAGCAAGCTGAAAAATTGCTTTGGAACTGTCTACTTTTCAATTTTTGAATGCATTCAACAGATTTTTTTTTATACTGACTCACTTAGAAACCTCAGATAAAGTCATACTTCTATCTTAAATTTAATAAAGATCTTTAAATATATATATATATATATATATATATATATATATATATATATATATATATATAAAACCTGCAAGTACATAAATGTATTCATTCATTTACTCATTATTTATTCATGCTATTATATATTTTTTCAAGTGCTAGGTGCTCTTCTATGGTCCATAGATGCAGTAGTGAACAACTATATTTGGTATGTTGTACTATCTAAATAATAAACTGTTTTATGTAGCAGATACTATCTTTACTAGGGTATTTTTAATTGATTCAATGTTAGTTCCCTCTTAGATATTTTATTCAAGGTTTGCTGTACTTTTTTTCTTCTTTTAGGATTTCAAAGTTCATTTGAGAAGTATGTTGCAAAAGTAACTCAATCAACTTTAATCTGAACCTTCCCAGATTCTAAATTAAACCTGATCACAATGAACAGCTTTTACTGCTGAAATTATCAAGCATGTCAATTTAGACTTAAAACAAGCCATTTTCCTCTCTAATGAACAAAATAGGTCTCAGGGTATTGTGAAACCTGTTCTCTAGTTGGGTGAGTCTCTAATTCTGCTGACAGACACATGCTTTGTAAGCACCTGAGAAGATTATTAATGACATCCATTGGAGCAGCCGCCATAAAAGGAGATTCACAACTGCAATACAACTATGTACTTCTGAAGTGTTTCTAAACCAAATTGCTGCACTTTATCTCAGTCGTTGGTCAACAATACAACCATTAAAAAACCCCTGGAAGCCGGGCGTGGTGGCGCACGCTTGTAATCCCAGCATTCGGGAGGCTGAGACCGGAGGATCTGGGTTCGCGGCCAGCCTCAGCTACCTAGTGAGGCACCCCGCAACTTAGTGAGACTCGGTTTCAAAATAAAGAATAAAAAATAGGGCTGGGGGTATAGCTCGGAGGTAGAATGCCCCTGAGTTCAATCCCCAGTACCGCCAAAAAAAAAAAAAAAAAAAAAAAAAACCCTGGAAAATAGTAATCTCTTTTGCTATGAAATTTATCAGATACTACTATGCTCTTTACTTTGTGGTTTCTCTGTACAAAAAAATGGGAATTTTCTCCTTTAACTTCCTTTCTAGAAATAGAGGAAAAGATTTGTAGATGGCCTGTATTTAAGTATTTTTAATTAAGATAGTATAAAAACAGTAACTCAAAAGATCTTCTTGATAATGAACAAAACACAAGCATACAGTGAGAATAAAGATACTTTTTAGCATATTCTATTTATTTGATAATGTCTTTGACTTGACATCTTAGTTTTACAATTCCATAACTTTTCAAACACAGTGATCATCATCTCTCTTCTATGGAGCTATCCAAAGATAAGAGAAACCTTATATCTAGTCATTAGACAAACTATCCACCTCCAAAATATCTATCTTTGAAATGCTGGGCTGGAGGGTATAGCTCAGGTGTAGAGCACTTAGTATGTGTAAGGCCCCATGTTTAATTCCCAGCATTGCAAAAAGATCTATTCTCTGTCCCTAGTCTGCTGCCCCTACAGGATGCTACTTTCTCAAATGCACAGCTCCTACGCTAATAATTTTCATCCTCATATGAATTCTGGCCATCTTTCATCATTCAATTTCCTCATTCCAGTTTTCGTAATATTTAACAAATAGAGTACTAAATGTGCTTAGTTACTTCTGATACAAGCTCAGATATTTATTACACAAATAACTTACAGGAACAAAACTAAAGCCATTACATGCTTAACAGTACTTAAGCATGACCATTGCATCTACATGTATTCTATCATTCTGGAAGAAACAACACAGGAAAAAGGAGGAATCAATGCTATTTCTAAGGAGTCATAAGCCAGCTACTGGGCTTTACTAAAAACAGCTTACCCCTTGGAGATGAGAATTCATCATGGATTCCACTAGCTGAGCAAAGATGGAGGGAAAAAAATATCTTCAAATACAAAGTGAATCAGAAGTCTTTAATCCTACTAAATTTCCCCCAGGGTTGAGGGAAGTAGTTATAAATAGAAACTCTGAAAAATGGAGTTAAACAGTGAAACTATACATAACTAGGTCATTTTAGGCTCTTAGACAAAAATTACAATTTATATTGTATTAATTAAAGTAGAATTCTATGTAAGCAAGAGTCAAATAGAAAACTCTCTATGTTGAGTTGAAGAGTTTTTCTATATTAAGAAAATACTTTAACCAAACTTTTTATATTGCCTGGCTGGAAGTCCCAATCTCTCCCCCCCCCCCTCTCTCTCTCTCTCTCTTTTTTCTTTTTTTTTATGGGTACTGGAGGTTAAAGCCAGAAACGTTTCTACCTCTGAGCTACACTCCCAACCTATTTTTTTTTTATTTTGAAATAAGGTCTTGCTAAATCTCAGAAGGACCTCACTGGATTGCTGAGGCTGGCCTCAACCTGTAGTACTTCTGTCTCAGCCTCCCAAAAGTAGGATTGCAGGCATATGTTACCATGCCCAGCTGGAAGCCAACATCCTTATTCTGATTTACCATGCCTGGGCATACATGCCTTGATCTTATATGCAACTTGATTTATATTCTCTAAAATGGATTTTTCAGGATCAGAAGAACAAAATTAGAATATATATATATGAAAATGAAATATAACAATTCAGCTTGGCGTGGTGGTGCACCCTTGTAGTCCTAGTACTTGGGAGGGTGAGACAGGAGGATGGCATTTTGGAGACCAGTCTCAGCAACCTAGTGAGACCTTGTTTCAAAATAAAAAATAAAAAAGCTGGGGGTATATCTCAGAGGTAGAATGCCCCTAGGTTCAATCCCCAATAAGCCCCCCCACACATAACAATTCAAAATATATTTTTTATTACTATATTGTCATTGTAGATTGCTGATTGAAACAGTTACATTTGTTCTTGGGTTTAGTAGTTACTTGTAACTATACATTTGTAAGTTATTTTTAATATGCTATTATTGGTGCATTATAGTCTTATATCATAATATAAATTATGTCAACAGTGTCATACATGCACACATTACTTGGTACCCCCCACCCCCAGCTCCCTCTCCATCTCCCCCCTTTCCTATAAAGAGTACTGAGACTGACATTGGTATTTTCACATACATACACATAGCCAATGGTAGTAATTCCTTCAATAAATCTCAGTCTTCCCCTGCCCTGGCTCCACTGAGGTTTCTCCTCCTTTGTATGGATTCCCTCTGGCATCCCAATTACTCCCTAGCTTCTGCATATTAGAGAAAACATGACCCTTCACATTCTGTGACTGGATAATATCACTTAACATAATATTCTCCTAGTCCTTCCATTTTCTTGTAAATGATATAATTTTGTTTTTCTTTAGTGCTGAGTAGAATTCCACACATTTGTAAATTTTTATTAAATGTGTTAAAATATACTTTTACAGTGGCTGTCAGTGAGTCAAAATATTATTTCCTCTTTTAAACATTTGTGCAAATGCCTTGCCAAGGTCTCCTATAACTTGGTAGAGGTGGAGATAGTATTAAGTTGAATGATGGGGTTGGGAGAATTTTCTTTGTTGACTTGATATTTTCTGGAAGCAGTTTATTTTTCTCTTTTCTATAGAAATAAAAATAAAAAACTAAAAAATATTTTCTTAAAACATTTTTTCTGTAAAATCACTAATCTTCACATAGTTACAATTAAAACAAAGATACATGGTCATGGTCAACTGTTGCTATTTTCAGGAAAAAAATATGAATTATACTTCCATGAGCGACGTTGAACCTAACCTTTTGTTTACAGCCTAAAAAGTAGCATTAAAGATTGGCATGGTAAAATAAATAGAACCTTTTCATGTATTTGGAAAGAGAATAGGCACTTAAGTCAGGTAGGTATGAAATTGTAGCCTTTCTAGTAACTGAAAGGGCTTTACCTCTGAGGATGCTAATCATCTGTCTAGCTTTCAAGTGCCTTACTGAGCACCTTCATTCTGGCTTCTAGTCTTGCGTTCAGCTGCTTCTCCAAATAGACTGGCCAAATCCAAAGTAGCCTTTGTTGTCCTCTACTTCCTCACTTCTCATTTACATTTTAAAATGACTTGGCTGTTTTCCTACTTGGCATACCTTCCCTAGTTTTTCTCTGCATATTCTACTAGAGCTTCCATTAGTTGTTTACCTTCTAACTGTGATTATTCTTCTGTTCTTTATTCATTAAAGATACTTTCTTAAAGAAAATTTTAGTTTTATACAATTTCAATGTTAAGGAATATTTGCAAGAATGGTAAAAGAATTGTCATGTACCCTTCATCCAGATTGACCAATATAACCATGTAGTATACTTATCATTTATTATTTTTAGTGTCTCTATCTCACTGTTTAATAATATTTGTATATATGTCTTTATCTGATACATTTGATAATAATTTGCAAATACCAGTATTTATTTCTTAAGAGCAAAGTCATTATTTTACATTTTTAAGTTGAGGTTACTAAACTTGAGTTCAAAGTCAGGAAATTTAATAGGACTTTAGTATGATAATCTATATATACTCTTTATTCTGAGTAAAACAATTATTTCATTAATGGCCACTATAGTTACATTTTAATTTCCTGGTCTAAGCTTGTACATTACATTTAGTTGTCACATCTCCTTAGGCTTCTCCCCCCCCCCGCCATGATTGAATCCAGAGGCATTTTACCTCTAAAATACACCCTCAGCTCTTTTAATTTTGTTTTTAACTGGGGATTGAACCCAGAGACATTATATTGCCAAACTACACCCTCAGCCCACGTTTTATTTCTTATTTGGAAACAGGTTCTCACTAGGTTGCAGAGAGCCTTGCTAAATTGCCAAGGTTGGCTTTGAACCTGAGATCCTCCTGTCTCAACCTCCCAAGTATTGGAAATACAAGCCCAGCCCTTTTCATTTTAATTGTGAAGCAAGGTCTCACTAAGTTGCAGAGGGCTTTTCTAAATTGCTGAGGCTGGTTATGAACTTGCAATCCTCCTGTCTCAGCCTTCCAACTACTGGGATTACAGGTGTGCACCACCATGTTTGGCTCTCTGTAGAGTTCTTTAATCTGAAATAATTGTTTTCCTTTCTTTGACCTTTATGACATTGATAGCTTTGAAGAGTAGAGGCCAAATATTTTGCAAAATGTCCCCCAATTTGAGTTTCAGCAAATACTTTTTAGTGCTTCTATTATGTTAGCTTTTGAGCTGCGCATAGGAGATATAGCAATGAAGGAGAAAAAATATTTTCTTAAAGAGAAATCAAACCAATAATGAGAACAGAGAGTAAATAAGCAATTAAAATAAACTGTGCTGAGTATTATAAGAGGGAAAGCAGAGAGAGCTACTGAAGCATATAATAGAGATGTCCAACCAATTTTAGGGGTCTTCTGGAAGACTCTAGCTTCAGTTGTCCTCAACTCTTCTTGGTCTAAATTATGTGAAACGGTTTTAAATATCTGCTGCTAATACCCACTGTGGTTATCATGAGAATGTGAAGATCTTTTTCTGCTAGGACTTAACTGACTGAGGACCCTAGATGCTATATATGGAAATCCATCACTGCACTGCACTGAACCCTAGCTTCCCATAGACCACTCCTCACCAACATTAGAATGCGGTAGGGATACTAAGTCACAGCCTTTCTTGAGAGATTAAGACTCCTCTGCTGAGTTTGACTCAAACACTTCCAAATAACTTTGCTAAACTTTCTTTAGGGTAGATAGCACACTAATTCCATCCAATCTCTCTTTGCCTCTCCTTCATTTGGAGTCAGACTTATGTCTATATACAATGGCTCTCCCACCTTTCCTGGCTTCCTCCTTATTTCCTTTCATGTAGATATTTCCTCTGACAAAATATTGTTCATGTTTCTTCTTTTTATCCTGCTATGGAACATGTAACCTCAGGCCCTAACATGTCCACTTTTGTTCTTCTAGACCCTAAGCCCCTGTCAATTACCTGAAAGTGTAATTTTCAGTTATTGGACATTAGTGACACAGGACTCATAAATCCCATGAGGTAGACCTCTTAAGAGTTAATTCAAGTATATTAGTATCTTTTAATTATTTCTATTTAGAGACCACTGCTACTTTAAGGGCATGGGCATTGTTTTCAATTATCCAGGAATTAAATTGGAGGAAAAGATTATTTAGATGCATTACAATGGTAATTGTGGGGTTCCATTCTACACATGTAACTCAAGAACTCTAGAATATTAAAGCAAGCCACTAGAAGTTCTTTATATATAACAATCACTAGGCTTGCTGGAAGACATGATAAAAAGAACATTTGGGCAGGTCTTCAGAGTATGAAAAAAAGAAAAGTTAAGACAAAAAAGATTCCAATCTCTCTGGGTGAGAATTGTCTTGGATAGGCAGCCTTGAATGAGGGCCAGCTTCTTGAGTGTACAAGTTGGGCATCCTTCACACAGAAATCTCTATTAGAAGAGTCCCATGATTATTTCAATTCTCTGCTCTTGCCATCACAAAATTTTGCTTATTTTATTTTTTAAAAAATATAATAACATATGTATATTATTCATCAGTTGTAACAAAGATAACATATTCATTTTTATAATGTGCTTTTATTTGTGCATTATAGTCTCACATCATAATGTAAATCATGTTGACAGTGACATACATGCACACAGCACTTGGTGTCCCGCCCCCCCCCTTCCCCATTTCCAGCCTTCCCATACAGAGTACTGAGATTGAGGTTGGTATATTCACTTATATACACATAGTTGTTGGTAGTATTTCCACTAATGAACCTTAGTCTTCCCCCTCCTTCACCTAGACCACCTCTCTGGCTCCAATGAGGTTTCTATTCCATTGTCTGAAGTCCCTCTGGTATTTCAGTTACTCCCTAGCTTGCACATATTAGAGAAAACATATGACCCTTCACTTCCTGTGACTGGCTAATCTCACTTAACGTTAATGTTCTCCAAATCCTTCCATTTTCTTGCAAATGATATCATTTTGTTCTTTATTGCTGAGTAGAATTCCATTGTGTATTTCCTATAATTTTGTAATTCATTCATCTGTTGATGGACACCTGGGTTGGTTCCATAATTTGGCTGTTGTGGATTATGGTGCTATAAACATGGGTATTATATATTACTGTGGTTCTCTGATTTCAGCTCCTTTGGAAAAATATCCAGGAGTGGTATAGCCAGATAATATTTCTTATTTTCTTAATAAGAGACCCTGCATTTTCATTTTCTACCCCCAAAATTATGTATTTGATCCTGAACTTAATAATGAGATTAGTAAAGAATAAAAGTTGTACATCTTGGCAGAAGCATTGGTTAATGGTGGATGAGGAAGAACATATTTGAACATGAATTAAATGATGGCAATCAAATGCTTCTTGCTGAGTTCCTGTGAATATATTCCAAATTTCTGAAAGGAGTAATCCTGAGCTACAAAAAATTTATTCTGAGAGTAAAAACTCTTTTGGCTTCAGGAAAAGATTATACACTGGATTGGACAGGCTTCCTGCAACGAACAAATGCCCCATTCAAAGTGGGATGGGGAGCATTTCTTCCCCTAGACCTGAAAAGCTAAGGAGATGGTAGAGTTAGTAGAAGGTGAAAAGGAACTACAGGAAGAAGACTTCTTGACAGGAGCTATGGCTATCAGTAAAGGGACCTGATCATCCCTAGCCTCGCTCTCTTTTCACTTGCTCATCACTGGTACCTGCTATTGGAAGGACCTTGGCAATGGACAATCAAGGCCACTGGTGCTGCCTTTGTTGATCAGCATCAGAATAGGAAATTAGAGTAAGGGTTAGAGAAAGTATCCAGCAGAAATACCAAAGTGAATGGTAACAAGTTAACAACTACTAAAAGAAATCAGCTGAGGGTATGGCCACATAATTGGGACTCTCAGGAAAGATTTCATATAAGGGATGACACTGCAGCAGGATCTTGGAAGATTTGTAGAGGATATGAGGAAGGTATTATAAAGGGAGAATCTAAGGCATTGAAATAAAATGAAATAAAGTCTCAAATGGGCTTGCTGGAGTATATGATTCTTTGGAAACAATGGGAAAAAAACTTAGTAGGCATATTGGAAGCAGTTTATAGCTGGCTTTCTTTTTATTCATTTTTAAATGGCATACAATGATTATGTTATGGTTGGCTTTTTATTGGTGTAGTGCAATTGTATATGAAAGTGAGATTCATAGTGATTATGCTTGACTTTCTAAAAATCCATTTGAGTGTTTGGATTTTATCACAAGGTCTACTAGGAAGCAATACATTTTGGAAAAAGTGAAGTTATAGGAGCAAGTTTTTAGTAATCCCAGGCTTTGCATATCATTTTCTTTCTGGATGGGATACCTTCCTCAGTTCTTGTCCCATTCCTGGAATTATAGTAAACATATATCCATATAAAAAAATGTCCTGTGACCAAATGACTTGATAACAATAAAGGGAAGCAGTGATGCAAGAAATGAATCATTATAATTGGAAAGGTGTGGAAGTTACCAGAACACATGTTCCTGTTTCATGTAGTGTTTTGCAGTATTATAAAAAGTTACTCATATTTGGATGACTTTAAAATGAAAAATATGATTTTTAAGAAATTATAAGCTATTCAAACTAAACAAAAAGACAATAGGACAGTTTGAGGAATTTCTCTGTAATGGTGGTATTGATATTAGTTGATATTCTTAGGGGCTTAAAAGGACTTGTGTGTGTATGTAATACTAGGGATTGAACTCAGTGGTATTGTATCTCCAAGATATATCCCCAGCCCTATTTTATTTCTTATTTTTTGAAACAGGGTCTTGCTAAGTTGTTAAGGGCCTAAGTTGCTGAGGCTGGACTTGAACCTGCAATCATCCTGTCTCAGCCTCCCAAGTACTAGGATTATGGGCATGTAATACCATGCCTGGTTATTAGGAGATTGATAACATCATAAACCTACCACGTCTGATGTCTACTTTGTAATAGTTATAACACCAAGCTAATCTACTATTAGTATGTCATTTTTAAAATAAATTATTTCCCTTTTGAAAAAGATATTAAGATGGTCCTTTTCAAGCTATAGTGTCACAGGAAACTTACAGGATTGATTTAATTGACCTTTCATAAAATCCTTAATATGAACAATGAAAATTCAGTGATACAAGCCAGTAAGTGATGTGGTCCAAATTGGGGATCATGAAGTATAATTTATAAGTCAAGAAAAAAAGAAGAATTTCAGGCTACAATTTGTTGATAATGATTTGCTGATACAAAGCCTGCTGATATTTTTAGCTATTCAGCATTAGATCTATTAGTTATTCTATACTGTTCACATTTCTTGAAATCCTATTGTTCTGTAAATTCAGCATATTGACAAAGGATATTTGAGGCAGTTTTAAGACCAGTTTTTGTCCTATGCATCACATTTGCAGGCTTTTCATGTTATAACCCAAGATCATAAGCAATATATCACTTTGCCTCACATACATTTTAAAGGAATGGGAAAAATGAAGCTATTTAGAAATATACATATTTTGGAATGAATTCCGCTCAATTTTTCCAGTATTAATTTCTTGTTAGATCTTGAACAACATCATTTTCAAATCCTTCTAACTTCAACTGATCAAGATGAATTTTCTTTTCTATTCAGAGCATCACGTAATATAAATTGATTGATAAGTGAACCAAATTAATAGAAGATAAATTATAAGAAATGAGTAGTAAAATGTAACTGAGGTATTATTTATAATATTTTGCCTGGTTTAGAGCACCCCCAATTTTGCATCCTAACTATACTGTCCAGCTGGGCATGGTAGTGTACACCTGTAACCCCAGTTTTTGGGAGGCTGAGACAGAGACAGGAGGATCACAGGTTTGAGACTAGCCTCAGCAACTTAGCAAGATTCTTAGGAACTTAGTGAGACCCTGTCTCAAAAAAAATCACAAAAATGAATAAGTACATATATAAACAAATAAACTGTCCAAAGCCTGTGGGAATCCCAGATAAGAGACACAGCAGCTGATAGGTAATTAAACCTTAATTAAGCAAATGGGCAGGAAATATGTATGGACAGAATTCTGTGCACAACACTCTACCATAAGGAATGTGCTTATGGTTGGCAATGGATGACATTAAAGAGCATCCTCAGTGAAGTCAATGAACTTGTAGTGCAGTTGGGGAGATGACCTTCAGGTCCACCTATATGTACTCACACATGCAGTCATGCAGTAACAGAAGACAATGTATAAATGACAAATGTAATAGTCTACTAACCACAGAGTCTATACTAATGGGATTCTGAAGAATGGAGTTTTAACATGCTCATTTTCAGGGACAGTGCCATAGATGAACAGGAATTTGACCTGGAACTTTGAGGTGAAACAGGATTGATGACAATCTAATGATGAGAAAGAAGGAATTCCAGGACAAAGGATGGACTTAGATCAAAGTGTACAGGTCAGAATATGCCAGAGCAATTAGGAAAGAGAGGGAAGGGCAGCTGTGTTGTGAGCAGAATTCTGATGACTGTGACAAGTTTTGGCTGGGAGGCTGGGGCCAGAATGTAAGGGCTCTGAACAATGGATGACCAAATAAAGTCATTATGTTGAAGGCAATAGGGAATCATTGGAGGTTGTGGAGCAGAGGAATGCCACAATAAAAGTGGCATTTTAGAAATATTAACCTCACACCACTGCATCCAACATCCTTTCTGAGAAAGAACTGGAAAACTAAATTGCAGCAACCCAGGAAAAGTCTCATCTATCCCCTCTGATTAAATCTCCTGTCAGGAAAACATGCAGAACATTTTGAATTTAACTCTATTCTCCCTTTTATGTAAGGATAAAATAATTCCACTGCATACAAGTAAAATAAATTCAACCTCAAATGCTTGTTAATACTGTCCCAGAGAATTATGAAATGAATTTGCTGATCTCATTTGTAATATATTAAACCAAATGGGGCTAGGGAGGGACTATAGTTTGTCTTAAAAAATAAAAAGAATATTCTATTAAATTCTTAAATTCTTGCTGTAAACTTTAAACAGAGATATTCAGAGCATGAGCAGAAATTTGAATCTCACCAGAAAACTAACTTTAAGTGGTGATAATAATTGTCAATATAATATTATGCTATCACATTTTGTGAGCCTAACTTTTCAATGCTCTTTCATATTATTATTACGTTAGCCCTATTATATTTTTCTCTCGGAATTACCCCTTTTTCTAGGAAAAGAGTACAGCAAGATTTTACTAATTCAACAATTAAAAGTCAAAACAAGCAAAAGGTCATGATAAAATGTTTCCATTAAAAAAAAAACATTTTAGAGATGCTACTCAATTAGGTACTGAGACAAGACCCTTGTTATTCACTACCAAGTGCAGCCATCAATAAACTGAGGCAGAGCAATAGATGTTATTGTTCTGTAACACTACCTGTACATGGCAAATGAAGTGGAGAAATGAGCGATTATCTACAGGCGATTATACTCATGTACACAGTTAATCAGAATAATTCAAACCCTCTAATCTTCTTTTCCTACTTTGAAATGGTGGATATTAAGATTTGAATTATCAAAATAATTGGCCCAGCTGTTCAATTCATGTTGTATAATATAGGAATAGAATAAGGCTCAGTTTATTCATCTGTAAAATGAGGATAATTACATTTCTATCAACCAATTTTGGGGTGATTAAAGGAATAAATTTACCCATAAGAGTTCAAGTACCTAAGGTAGAAATTAGTCAAATATGGACAGTCCAGGTTTCTTTATAGTAATAACAATAAAATAATATGTTCTCTATAATGTATTTAGTCTAGGAGGTCTCAACCTTCTGGTTTCACCAAGTTCTGAGTGCTATGAAGCAAAGATGACATATGCTTAGTGAACACTCATGTGCTCATGCTGAGGAATGTTACCTGAGTGGTTTGAAAATGTCTTTGAGTTTTACAGTAAGTATACAACAAGAGTATGCGTGTGCATGTTCATGCACCTGTGTGCACTCAGACAGAAGTGGAAATGTCCAAATGGAGAAGAAAAGAATGAACAAATAAATATCATACTTTTGCATCAAAATGATATAATGTGTTCCACTTGGACATGAATATAAGGAAAAATGCTTAAATTAGGTCTCACCCTTCAAAATAAGCAACATACTTTGTACTTTTCCTCAGCGGTTGTTTCAGAGGTCGACATTAATCTATTTCTTCACAGAAATTATATGACTAGAGAAAAGATAAAAATTTGTCTTTGATTGGGTGCTATGTGTTTAAGCTCTGGTTTATCTGTAAATCATCTGTGAAGATCATTTCTTGGTAGGTGAGTAGAGTTGCTATTACGGAGTGCTAATATACTTGCAGTGAAGTGTTGCTGGGGGTAGGACGTGTTAGACATTGATCAGGAGCTTAAGAGATGAGCTATTTATTTTTGTTGTTGTAAGAGGAAAGTCTCTAGAATAAAACAGTGATTCTGCTTCTCCATCAAAAAATACCATTTTATGATGAAAAAAAGCCTTCTTCAGTAAACAAAGAACAGACTGTTATTGGGGGTTGTAAAAATTACAATAGAATATATTTCCCTACAGGAGCACAAAAGTCTTTAACTCAGTGAGAACTTGCATTTGTCAGCTTTTGGAGGAGTGGGCATATCCTATGGGGAGGATCTCAGATTTACTTTTCAATTCCCTAGACTATACTAGTTCTTATCCTGTAAAGATGGGTCTACATTAGCACACTGTGCCAGTAAATCACACACTTGCACCACAGAACGAAGGGAACTCAGCTCAGGGGGAGGACTGCTTCGTGTGGCATAGTTCCAAGAAAACACATGGCTTAAATGAAGCTGATTCTGAGGAATATGGAAACTTTATGTACTGTTTGATAGGAAAATATGCGCAGCTTCGAAACTGTGAGCTTCTAGATCTGCTCCAAGAGCAAATATAATCAGTTTTTAAATGGTTTTTGTAATACAACATACCTAATCAAGCTGTTTACATTATAGGAATGTATTAAGTTTAATTCTCTGTTTTATTGGGAAGGTTACTCATTATTAACACTAATTTCAATAAATTTGAAGTAATTTAAAAATAAGCAGTAATCCCTGCAGAAAGGTTGCAGTAACAATTCTCCAGCCACTTTTCTGTCTTATTTATATCAGGTGAACAAAATCACTTACACTTTGCTGCCTGACACACTTTATTGGAATGAGATTAGGCAGAGGCAAAAATGATAATCATAAATCAATCTCTAATGTGGGTTGGTTCCAGTTTCCAATACCTCAATGTTCCCCTGTTTCTGTCTGGTATATTAATGATTTTGTCTTATTTTAAGTGAAATTTCCTCTAAGATAGTGGCCAGAGAATATGTTAAGTAGATTAATACTTCAATACAAACTGCCAGGCAAAAAAGCTAACCCCATGCTTCTGGTTCACAAAAGGAACGCCACTACCCACAAGTAATGACAAAAGTAATGCACAGTACATGTGTTACTAAAAACATGTTGGGAACATTAAATATTGCACTGAATTGGAAGGGTGAATTCTACCACTGAACCACTGATACCGCCTTAGGGCAGCACAAAATAAGAGTGTAAAATAAGAAAGGTTAGGAACTTGAGAGATATAGCTATCTAAGCAGTTTTGGCTTAAGAAATTTCCATCATATAATATTTTTGTTGTTCTTGTTGATTCTTTGTTTTTGGGGGGGCAGAGATGGAATCTAGGGCCTTGTGCATGCTAGGCAAGTACTCTTCCACTGAGCTACATCCCCAGTCCCCATTTTGTAATCTTTTAATAGAAATATCTGCCATTTGCCTCAAATCTCTATCCACTGAAACATAATTTTCACCAGAGATATCAACTAAACTTTTCATTACACTTTCTCAAAAATGTCAGTGACTTCTCATTACCTTATAATTAAAATTACTTCAGCATAACAATTAGAATCACTGTAAAAATAATTATTGTGCTTTTTGTATGTATCAGATACTCTTCTAAAACACTTTTACATATATTATCTTGCAATGACTATTGCAGGTAGTCACTTGTATGATCTTTTAGAAGAAAAATGAGGTACAGAGTGGTTGGACAACTTAAAAAGGCCACACTGTTAAAAGGTGGTAGAGGTAGAATGAAATAGCCCAGATCCTCCTTTGCCAGTGTTTTCCTCCCATATGTTATAGCTATAAGCAGGTATAATGTAGCAGAACCCAAGCTAGATATTTTATCATTGTTATTTAATCCTGGCAACAACTCAACATATCTGGGTACTGTACCTATTTTTTACACATGAAAACTAGGGCAGGGAAGCCGAATAACTCCCCCCCCCACAAAACAGCTATCCAGTTATGAGTAGAAAAATATTTGTATTCAGGTCTTTTGGACTCCTAAGCCCAGCCCTGTCCACATGCCACAAGAGCTCTCCACTGGCTATTCTGCTTCCTATTCTCAAATTCATTGTTCACTTCTCTGCCTCTGTGACTATGGTTCTTATGCCATCATTTCTAGCAGTGCTTCACCTCAGCTCAGTTTGTAAAACAGAATTCAGTGGGTTAAGCAGTGTGGCGGGGGGAGTGGGAGGAGAAAAAAAAAAACTACACAACTGGCTGGCTTTTCCTCCTTTTCTCTAATTCCATTTTGGATTGGACACTTTCTCTTTTATTATCTGCTTTATTGTTATTCTACCCATACATTAAATGTTTTCATCTTTTAAATACTGGAAATGTACATTTCTGTGATTCAAACGGAATGGATCAGGGCATTTTCTTCATACCCCACTTTTATTCCTTCTAATTAAGAAAAAACAAACCTCAATATAAAAGCTTCTATTGAAGTTATGCAGATTTGATTATTAAATATTCATGGCTATATTAGTTTACTATGGCTGTTGTAACAATTTATGGCAGACTTAATGGCTTAAAATGATCAAAATTCATTATCTGACAGTTCTGGAAATCAGAAGTCTGAAAAAGTTGTATCTTATGGACCAAAATCAAGGTGTTAGCAGAGTTGGTGTTCCTTCTGAAGGCTGGGGAGAATATTCATTCCCTTGACTTTCTGAGCTCCTGGAGTCCACCTGAATTCATTGGCTTTCAATTCTACCCTTAACTTCCAAGTCAATAGCACAGCATTTTCCAGTCTCCCTCTCACTCGGCTTGTATCATCAAAATACCTTCTTTCTTCAAGTGACATTTGTGATTACATAGGGAACACTGGAATAATCCAGGTTAATCTCCTCATTTCAAGAACCTTAATTTAATCCCATCTGCAAAGTACATTTTCTCACATAACATAGTCACAGGTCCCATGGATTAGGATATGGGCAAATTTGGGGTAAGAGGCATCATTCAACCTACCACAATGCTTATAGTTACTTAACATTAAACTGCTTGCCACCATGTGACATACTTCTATGGGCTAGATAATACTTTGTGAAAGTCAAAATAAGGGTTATAAAATCCCACAGTACAAAAAGGTCAAGGAGGAAAAAAGCAGTGAGAATCCTGCTCTTTGTGGCAGAACTGGTTTAACTGAAGTCCTTCAGAGGTGGGAAAGGTGGTTTGTCCTGTCTTCTTCACCTGTCTCCAAGTGTCTATTTGAATTGAGGTGTCAACTGGAGTTCACAGAGGTATTATATTGAGGGGCTGGGGCCGTAGCTAAGTAACAGAGTGCTTGCCAAGTACGCACTAAGCCCTGGGGATCCACAGCACATACCCCCAAATTCTTAGGAATATACATTCCAAACAGTGTTATGTTTAAAAAAAATCTTAAAACCCATAAAAACTAAAAGTCCTAAAAAAAGATATCATGAGTCCTGAGAAAAGCAGACCTTCAGAAGTAAACCTTGATGAATTTCAGAATAAAGCTCATATCTTTTATGCCAGAAAAGAAGATGTGTTGCCTTCAAGGATGGATGCAGAAACCTACTTTCCTCTTAGCTTTGCTCATTCAACTTCACTCCTTCCCCTCCATACCCACTCATAAACATTAAGCCTTCTTCCCAGCTATCGTCTTCTCTCTTTTTGCATTTTTAAACCTCATCTACTTTTTGACTTGTTTTGCTCTGCAACAACTACTACTGAAAACCAGAAAGCTTTCTCTTTTTTTTTTCTTTTATTGTTACCATGGAGAGGACAATTTTCTCATCAGAAAAAGGAGGTGGTGCAGAGGAAGAGGAAAGAACCATGTATAAAAAATTGAGAGTTAGCCTCTGTGTCTTTTCAACAATATCCAATTAAATCTTTTCACTTCCATACACAAAACAACAGGAACACAGTAGGTGGGAAATTTAGCTTAAGGATGTGAATGAATCAGTGGGCTCTGTGATAATGCACTGGTGGTGTGAGGGAGGTGGGGAAGCAGCCCCTCAACCCTGAAGCAGAGAACTAATGAACAATGAGAACTGATAGATAATTATGATGCTGTTATTTGAACAGATGCTGCTCTCTATCAATTTCAGGTAAATGACCTTCAAGGGTGGTAGGAAATGGTTTTCTCTGAACTGATGTGATATGACCATGTAGACAAACAAAGCAGGTAGAGGGAAGAGACCTATGAAATATCTCTTAATGAGAAGTTAAAAAATGAAACACTATCAGGACTGAAAGAAAAGGAGAGGTTAATAAATACCCCCTTTTCTTTTCTCCACTCTTCCCTATAAAAGTTGCAAACAAAGTGGAAGAAAATTCAAATATGGAATCATCTGGCAGTGAATCATGAGAGATATTTTAATTAGGGCTATAATTTTATAGCTCAAAGTAGAAAAAAAATCTACTGCAGATTCAGATATGACAATAATAAGAAATACATGGAAAACAGTGGTCACTGGAGACTGGGAAGAGCAGGGGGGAAGACGAGATGAAAGGAAGTTCAATAAGGAGCACCAAAACACAGTTCAAGTGTCAGAATTACTTCTGGATCATTAGTATAGTAGGATACCTATAGGTTAAACAATTTATGATATATTTCAAAATGAATAGAAAAGCATGAAATTCCCAATGTATTAAAATAAAAAACATTTAAAGTTATAGAAATGCTTATTACCCTGATTTAATTATTACACAGTGTAGATATGTATTGAATTACAATGACACATGCATTGTAATTACAATTACATATGCACCATATAACGATGTACAAATATTATATCTAAAAAATTATAGAAAAAGAAATACCAAAATATTAATTTCCCTGCCCTTGTTCACATGAGCTGAATCATAAATATATTTATTTTTTTCTGATTATTCTGAGCAATATCAAATTCTGCAAAGTTTAAATGATGTTTATGAAATTCTAAGAGAAACTTCATATCTTCAGAAGAATTCTACACAAATCCTATATGTAAATAGTGTGTATAAAAGCTTGCATTACAAGAACAATCAAAGGAAAATAACAGTAAAATAATAGAAGCATAAATTTAAAATGTTGGTAGTGATATAAGAGAAGAAAATTGAAGCAGAAGAGGCATCATAGTCACCTCTTCCTGTGATCCTCTACCCTTTCCCTTTCTCCACTCTAGGTTTTAAAGACACAGTGAGATTGTTTTCTGGGACACGATGATGAACACTTCAGATTCCAAAGGAGCTAGAGAATAATAAATTATAATTGAAGTTTATGGCATAGCTATACCATACCATTCAGTATTGTAAAAGTTATCTTGTTGACACATTTGAATTAATACTTCAAAGTAAAATGTTATACTGAGTAGATTTTTATTTTTTAAAAGAGCAATGTTATTGGAAAAAAAATTTGGTACTGAGGACTGAACCCAGGGGTGTTCTACCTCTGAAGTACACCCCAGCACTTTTTTATTTTGAAACAGGATTTGGCTAAGTTGCTGAGGCTGGCATTGGACCTATGACCCTCCTGTCTCATATTGGAAATACTTTGGACAAATAGTTTCAGATTATAACTAAACTATGAAGTTGGGACAGTAAGACTAGCAAGTAGAGACCCATTCCAAATCTCTGACCCATACGCAGAGCACCAGGCAGATCAAACTCAAGAGTCTACTTACAATCTCATTTGAATTCAGAGAAGATTCATGATAAACTGGTCTGTTTACAATAAATAATTCTCTCCTGGGTAAAGCAAAACTGAAAAATACAGATAGACAGCCAGGCAGGGAGAGATAGACAGGGATAGATTGAGATAGAGATACGAAAGATGTAAGAGGGAGCAAGACTCTCCTGAAATTTATAGGACACCATACTTGCTTATCTATTTCCCATAGCATGTTTTACTTACTACATCTCAACATACAAAAAAGAATATATTATCCCCAAATTATAGAGTGTTAAAAAAACAGATAATTAGGATGGTTTGCATGAAGAGAAAACAATGAGCTCTTTCCACAGCTCAAACTAAGGATTTCATTAAGCCAAGTTGCAGAAGAGCTACATATCTTCTCAACCTCATGCTTATTATAGAATCTGTAATTCCCATGACCCATTAATCCCATATAAGCCAGGGAGATGTTCTTATATAATAGTATTTCATTCATGATTGAATTGACACTAAATGGTTATTTCTTCATAGTACATACAAATAATTTTTTATTTAGGGGCTTTGAATTTTGTTTTGTTGTTGCACCACTAAAAACAATCAATTTTCTAATGCAGATAGGAAATAAAGTTGAAAGAAGTGTCTCAAAATATTTGTTAATTATATTATGATGTATGTAATTTACTTGAACATACTTCAGCATAGACATATGATAGACCAATGTTAGCAGTCAGTTGCTAAAATCAGGAATTCATATGAGGGAAAGGGGTCAGAATTTATTCAGAAAGGCCAGACTCCTGAGACAGGTTCTACAAGCATTTTAACTTCTTTTATTGTAGTCAACACTGCAGGCCTTGCTAATGAGCAAACTGAATGCTAAATAGGAGTTTTCATTTATAAGATTAGTGTTATTTAAGATACATGATTTGGATAAAATATTTCAGAGCCATTCTTCATTTTTTTAAAGAGCAGGCATAAATATCTAAAATTAAAGCAAGCTATAAATCCTGCTTTTTGTAATGGTGGCCAATACTCAATGTTGAAACCATTCTGTTTCTCCCCAATGAATGTAAAGATTCTAGTTGTCTGATACATACTCTAAGGTTAACTGAATCCTCTCTCTAGATTCCAGAATATTCTTACATCTGCCTTGAGTTAATCTTTTATACAGAGTATGACGATAACACGTGATAGTATATTGGAGAGTCAGTAACCCTTTTCTACCGTCCTAAGGTTCTGCTATGTTTTTCTACCAAATCTAACCTAATAGTCCACTTTCATAATAGCATTAATTTAGAACAATTCATAACATTGGGCAAACCATAAATTTTAAAATGAGCTATACTATAAGGAAGCATGACAAATATAAAAAGAATTATTGCAGCAACCCTTACCTCCTTCTATTCAACAATACATTTGATTTTATTCTTGGAGTGCAACATTAAATTTCTCTTTTGATTTCCTCATGACTCTATTTGTCCAATATGGTTTAATAATCAGATATTTAAAGATATTGTTTTGTTATTGTATATTATTTATATAATATGAATAATTTCATAATCTTGCCTTGCCTTTCATCTTGAGGTATTCATATAACCCCCCTCTCCCCAAATCCAAACAATAACCAGGCCTAGGAATTTACTTAAGATATTGAAAGGCTGACATTTATATAATCATCTTATGAGGCATACATGTGTAAGTATGTTTGACTTTATGTTCTGTATGTTCGTATACATGTGTAGGGGGTCAAGGACAGGGGTAAGGGCAGGATGAGGGAGAGGCGGAAAGAGAATCTGATCATTATAGTTTATGAAGACACAGGACTGTTGAGATCATTTTTTCTAACTCTCTGGGTTAGAAAAAATAATTTTGAGCTGCAAAATATTTCTCCTCTCTTACTTTTTTTGGTGCAGGGGATTGAACCTACAGCTTTATGTATGCTAGGTATGTGCTCTACCACGGAGCTACACCCCCAGCATACTCTCTGACATTTTTATCTTAACTCTTTGACAAGTTCTTAGTTACCTTTCTGCTCAATATTCACGTTCCCTATTATGACTCCTCTCGGTATCTTTGAGAATAGTTATCCAGAGAAGCAATATGAAATGTGAAACTTTTTGAGTGCTGACATGGTGCTCAAAAAGTTTCAGATTTGGGATTTTTGGATTAGGAATGGTCGACTGGTAAAGTCTATGCAAATTTTCAAAGTCTAAAAAATTGCAAAATCTAAAACATTTCTGTTCTCAGGCATTTAAGGGATACTCAACCTGTATTATCTTTTCTAAGCAAAGGTATTTTAATATGAACTATTTTGTTAACCAAATATGTCCCCAGACTAATTATAAATGCAGCATAATGTAGCTTAAGTTTCCATTTAAATACATACTTATAGCAATATATAATATTCATATGTGTATAAGCATATATACATATGCACACATATTTATATGTACACACACACACACACACACACACACACACACACACACACACACACGGTTGGTTCTCAATAATCCTGGATTGGAAATTTGAATTTAGCACTTACTAAGAGCATTGCCTTGGGAAAGTCACTTAACTTCTCCGTCTCTCCCTTTTCTAAACAAGAATGCTAGCCAGCTTGTACTCCTCTTGAAAGGATTAAAATATTAAATAAGAGGTGAATAATTTATTGCCTAGTACATACTAAGACTTAAGGAATGTTAATGATAACCCAGAATTTTATGTGAGCATATTGTCTGGCCTTACATTTTTTGACCTAAAAGAAGTTGTTAAAAGCAATTTGGCAGCCAGGTGTGGTGGCACATGCTTATAATTCCAATACTTGGGAGGCTGAAACAGGAGGATTGCAGATTCACAGCTAGCCTCAGCAACTTGTGAGACCCTTTGCAACTTAAGTGAGACCCTGTTTCAAAACAAGGAATACAATAGGGCTGGGGTGTAGCTTGGAGGTAGAATGCTTCTGGGTTCAATCCACAGTACTGCAACAAAAAACAAAAAACAAAAAAAGAAAGAAAAAAAAGCAATTTGGCCAAAGTCAAACAATGAATGTTTAAAATAATACTCGTTGAGCTATACCTTCTGTCTTTAAGCATTTATTTTAATTTTTAAAATATGCTTTTCCACTCATAATTATTTCTATCAATAAATATTTTTAATAGAAAAGTTTCAATATACATAAATGTCCAATATTGGGATTTTTTTCATAGTGAAATAGTGAATACTTAAATTTTCTTTTGTTGCTATCAACTTACATAAAAACACATGACCATTACAAAATGATATGAAAATATTAATCTGTAAAATAGCAGAGACAATACATGTAATTCCACATTATGTGTATGTATGATATTCATAGACATATGTGTGGTATGTATTTCTACAAAAGATATGTTTGGGTGGGCATGTAACAACTATGGCAACAAAACAGTATGTAGTACATATTGGTTTGTAATACATTACAATTTATTTTAGCAGTCTATGAGATTTAGACATTTATTTTTTCCTGCTAGTCCCTTTTTGAAATAATGAACTTATTTTAGTTGCCTTTCTTAAGATGAGTGAGAATCTTTGATATGTAGCCCAGATTCCTCTTCAGAAATGAAGGACTTATTTTCCCTTCTAGGAGTGTTTCGGGTAGACAACCTTCAGCTGTCAGACACTGTGTGTGTGTGTGTGTGTGTGTGTGTGTGTGTGTGTGTGTGTGTGTGTGTGTGTGTGTGTGTGTGTGTGTGTGTTACTGGGGATGGATGGAATCCAGGGGCATTCTACCTCTGAGGTATACCTCCAGCCCTTTTCTAATTTTTTGTTTTGTTTTCTTTTTCAAACATGGTCTCACTAGGTTGCTGAGAGTCTTACTAAGTTGCTGAGGCTATCCTCAAACCTGCAATCCTCCTGCTTTAGCCTCCCAAGTACTGGAATTACTGGCATGAACTACCATGCCCGGCCCTGTCTTAGTATTTTTAGGCTACTCTAACCAAAAACCTTAGAATAGATCATTTATAAACAGCAGAGTTTAATGCTCATAGTTCTGGAGGCTTAGAAGTCCAAGATCAAGATGCCAGTAGATTAAGCATCTAGTGAGAGCCCCTTCCTCTAAGATAATACTTTCTATATATCCTCATTTGGAGGGAGGGAAAGGCATGTCTCTAGATCTACATTTATAAAGGCACTGATCACATTGATGAAGACATAGCCCTCATAACCTAATCACCTCCCCAAAGCCCTGCTTTCTAGTACTATTGCCTTGATTAGATTTCAACATAAAATTTTTGTAGGAACACAAAATTCAGAATATAGTAGCCCATTTGTGACAATTGTTTCCTCCTTTGTAGAGCCCATATCCAGTCACATGGTATTAGATAGGTCCAGTCTCCTTCCTACCACATAACACTAAGGAAGGGCTACTGACATTCAGAATTCCCTAAATGTTGTAGTTAGATATAGAGTGTCCCCAAAGAGCTCATGTTCAGAGTTGATAACCAAGGCAGGTGAAGTATAGCTGGAGGAGGTGGGTCCCTGGGGGTGTGGCCTTAGAGACTGTGCTGGTGTCTTTGAATCCCCTTGCTTGTTTCCTTGCTCTGGTCTCCATGATGTGAGAGCAGAGTACTTGCTTTCTTCCTCTTTCTGCTTCCCACCACCATGCTCTGAGCTCTGCAGACCTGGCCTGACATGGACTGAACCCTGAAATCTCCAAAATTATAAGTAATTAAATAAATATTCCTTTCTCTAAGTTGTGTGTGGTCAGGTTTATTGGGTCATGGTAGTGAAAATGTTGACTGAAAAACTGAATGATTGATTGAGATATTAACTGAGATTGTATCACAGCCAAAATGTCTCTCTTCCACAAGAATATTCTGAAATAACTATTCTCCATGCTTACCTTTATCTCAGGGACTGATTCTGAGGAACCCAACCTGTGACAGTATCTTTAAATAAATCCTAAACATTTGGCACTAAATTCTATAATGTTCTTATTCTCAAAATCTGTATAACATAGGGGCAAAACTTCTATAGTGGCATACATGTTTTCTTCCCTTTCTCCTTTATTAAGTACTTGGGGACTTAAGGTAAGAAACAGTTGGAAGAATGAGAGTAAGGTAGATTCCCTGCATATCATCCAGAGCTCAAACATCCCTGTATCTGACCATTTCATTTCTCAAAAATCATTTCATCTCTGGCCTTATGCATCAGACTGTTGTCTGAAAATCTCTTTCAATCGAAGATGTCTGCCTCACCAGACTCCAAGTCTCCTTCTAATCCAACTAAAAAACTCATCTATTAAGAGAATGCACTCCTCTGATAGAGTACTAATATCTAGAATATACACAGAACTCAAGAAACACAGCTAACAAATAATCCAATAAAAAATGGGCAAAGGATCTAAATAGACACTTCACAAAAGAAGAAAAATAATGGCCAATAAATGTATGAGGAAATGTTCCACATCATTAGTAATCAGAGAGATGCAAATCAAAACTACCTTGAGATTTCACCTAACCCCAATTAGAATGGCAATCATTAAAAACACAAACAACAACTGCTGGCAAGAATGTGGAGAAGTGGGAACCCTAATACATTGTTGGTGGGATTGCAGATTAGTACAACCAGTTTGGAAAGCAGTATGGCAGATCCTTAGAGGAATGGGAATGAACCTACCATATGATCCAACAATACTACTTCTGGGTATTTACCCAAAAGAATGGAAACCAAACTATCAGACCGATGCATGTGTATCTATATTTACAGCCATACAATCCACAATTGCCAAACTATGGAACCAGCCAAGATGTCCATCAACAGATGAATGAAAATTCCCAAAACTATGGGATATGCACACAGTGGAATTTTACTCAGCCATAAAGATGAACAAAATCATGTAATTTGCAGGGAAATGGATAGATCTGGAAAACATTATGCTGAAATTAGTCAGTCACAAAAAGTAAAAAAATCATATGGTCTCCCTAATATGTGGAAGCTAGGGAGAAAGTGGGACATAAGAGAGATTCTAGATGAAGAAGGAGAAACCTTAGATGAGCAATGAAGGTGACTTAAATGAAGGTGATGGGGAAGGGAAGGGAAACACCCTAATGTACATGATGTACTTTCATAATCATATTAAAGTCAATCACTAAACTGAACTTAAGAAGAAGGGAGGAGGAGGGAGTAGGGCAGGAATTGGGGAAGGGTTAAATGAGAAATGTGTGCATATATGCCTTTACCAACTTGTACCTAACAAAGATGTATGATTACAACACACCAATAAAAAAAAGAGAATGTACATTTTCTGTAGCTCTTGAAAAGCCAAGTAAAACACATTTGTCTTTAATCCGTAGTATTGGATGGCTAGGAGCTTTGAAACACTGTATTACTATCGCCCTTTTGATTCCATCTCATATTTGAAAGTTTTATTTATTTGCAATGAAAAAATAGCCATTATGATTAAATGGTTTTTCAAGTATCTTATCATTTTTTACCAAGAATAATTGCTATGATTAGTAAGAGGAACCTCCATACAAACCTACTTAATCATGTCAAATTAATATTTATTTTAAAAATGACTTTGTTTTCTTTGACACATAATATGTCACTATTATATTAAAGCAAAATGAAAATGGGAAAAAGTAATGCAGAGGGTAGCAAGGATATCACAGAGAATTTTTAAAGAGTATAGACAAAATGTAACCACAGAGCTGAGATTTATTATTTACTTAGATATGAAAAATGCTTTTAAAATCCCAATAACTAAAATATAACCTACAGTTTGCTAATCTGGTTTTACAGATGATCACACTGTGGATCACAGAAACTGTGTAGTTTGCCAATAACATATAAGGCAAGCCTTTAGGTACCTGACTTCAGACAAAAGTCATCCTATTTCTACAGATATGAGAAAAAATGTTAGCACAATATTAAAATATATCTATATTTGAAGAGAAGGTGGAGTAATCAAAATAACAATGTTCTTCACTGTGATGCCTAGTTCTTGTGATGAATAAAAGCTCATATTTGGAGATATCATTAAAGAGTTTACAAAGAAAAAATGGGATAAGAAGAAACAAGATAAGGCAATGACCAAATATTTCCTGTTTATCAGTGCTGAAAATCCTTGTTTTACAAGTTTATAAAATCTATTATATTTTTGTTGATTGGTAATAAAGGAAAATGAGTATTTACATTTACTCCTATTCCATTTAAAATGACAAAAGAAACAGAATTCTGTCTTCTTTCTCTAGTTCTCAAATTCCCTAATTATTTACATAACACTACCAATAGGAAAATAGAAGGAAAACAAAAAATAACCCATGTTTGTAAGATGGTTAGTCTGAGTATAAGGGAATAATATTTGGTTTAGATACTGACTCCTGTTGAACAACCAGAAGCTCCTTCCAACTTGGAGTACTGACTAGTTGGTGTATTGGTAATTTTTTCAAGTCTTCCTTACCATAGCAACCATGAAATTAGGGTGGGAATTCCCATCCCCTTATTACCATAATTGGCTCCAGTGTGGGTTAGTGACTTAAGCTAGTCTAATCATAGAGAAGCTCAAAGCCTTAATTTGAAGGTCAAACAGGAAATTCTTGCCCTTTTAAAAATAATGTGGTATGCAAAAATGTGTTCCTGCAATTGCTATGACAATGTCAAAAGGAAAAACTGAACAATGAAGTTAGTCTTGAGCACATCATGCTTGAAACCCACACAATATTTCAATTACATAGGCCACTAAATTTCCCTTCTTGTTTAATATTAAATTGAATTCTCTACTATTTACAATTGAAGATATTCTTAAAATCTAAAAAATTTCATATCTGTACTCAATCACAGAATCTATTACATCATACTTTAACTGCCATTTGACTTTTCCCTTTTTTTTTTTTTTTTTTTTTTTTTTTTTGCGGTACTGGGGATTGAACTCAGGAGCATTCTACCTATATATGATAGATTATAAAATGATTTTTATATACTAATCCATTCTTCCTCTTTTTTTAATTTTTTTAATTTTTATTTTTATTCATACATTGTAAGCATACATCTTTGTTAGGTGCAAATTGATAATGATATATGTGCTCACAATTCTCATTTGACCCCTTCCCCAAATTCCCACCCCGCTTCCTTTACACTGCCCTCTACCTGTAGTACATTCATAGACAATAGGACCTAACATTATAGGTCTCCTTTCCATCTTTGGACTGCTTAACTTCCCTGGGCTGGACTCTTTCAGAATCTCTTAATAAGCAAACTGCTAAGAGTTGATGAATGGGGTTGCAGGGCAACATGATTGAGAAAGCACTTGTGTTTATCTTTAAAAAATAAACAGGTACATTTCCCTTTTTGTTTTTAGATGGTATGCTTAGCTATATCCCAGATATCTAGATTTCCTTGTTCCAGAAAAATGTTAAGAGTTGCATGTTTAGAAAAAACTTCTATTTTAGAAAATGACCTAGAGTAACCAAGAGTCCCAAGCAAGAAGAAAAGGCAGAATTGTAAGATGAACTGGGAAATTTCTTTTTTGTATACTCATATCCCTCACAAAGGATCTTAAATGATCCTGAAAAGCAGGGGGAGCCCAGAAAAATGACCAACACTGGTTTTTCCAACTACAATAGAAAAAAGCTTTATTTTATTGATTTACAAAAAATGAACAAAGGTAAATTGCATTTCCTATGTCTTTTGAGTTGAGAAATAATTCTATTTGGTTTTATCTGTAAGACTATGAAAGAATATCTTTCTAGAATATTTTCATGTTAACAGAGAATTCTTAGGTTCAATGCTCTAAACTAAGTAAATAAATTCTTAAAGGTAGAATTTAGCCGGGCATGGTGGCACTTGCATGTAATCCCAGTACTTAGGAGACTAAGACAGGAAGATCACAGGTTCACAGCCAGGCTTAGCTACTTAGTGAGGACCTCTGCAACTTGGTAAGACTCTGATTCAAAATAAAGAATAAAATAGGGCTGGAGGTGTGGCTCAGAGGTCAAATGCCCCTCAGTTCCATCCTCAGTACCACACACACAGAAAAAAAGGTAGAATTTAAAAATGTAATAGCATGATTGGATAGTAATAATAGTTTGGGACAAGGAATTGTTTTTCTAATAGAAAAACTATTATGACACCAGCATCATTTCTGATAATAGTAAAAGAAATCACATCTTGGCTTTATGGAGTCTACAGATCAGTTACATATTCTAGTCCTTTAAATAATCATAGGCTACTTGATATTAAAACATAGATAGAACTGA
Organism: Graphiurus murinus; assembly: GCA_004027655.1. Taxonomy (NCBI): domain Eukaryota; kingdom Metazoa; phylum Chordata; class Mammalia; order Rodentia; family Gliridae; genus Graphiurus; species Graphiurus murinus. The sequence goes on along the minus strand of PVLC010002444.1, from coordinate 28,230 downwards.
GAGGAGTAAAAAGGAAGAAAGCAAACCAAGGTTTTAGCATGCAAATTATACCTTGAAAAACAAAACAAATAAAAAGTAGGAGTTTGAAAAATATAAGTGCATTGTGCCCCAAGTGTTGTCACACAATTAAAGGTTATGTGAAATAACCAGTATATATTGGGAGATCAAAAAGACAAAACAATTAAAATATTTTCTCCATTGACCTTTCATAACTCATGAAATTGTAACCACTAAATTATTAAAGAATCATCCAAATGTGAGGAAGCTATTACATATTTCTTTTTAAAGGAACAGGATTGCCAAGCGTGGTGGTGCATGCTTGTAATCCCAGTACTTGGGAGGCTGAGACTGGAGGATCCGGGTTCGTGGCCAGCCTCAGCTACTCAGCTACTTAGTAAGGCTCTCCACAACTTAGTGAGACCTTGTTTCAAAATAAAGAATAAAAAATAGGACTGGGGCTGTAGCTCAGAAGTTGAATACCCATGGGTTCAATCTCTAGTACTGGAAAAAAAAGGAATAGGATTTATATGTATATAGATATATGGATATATATAATAAGGATAAATTTAAGCTGGTAGTAGTGGCATATGCCTGTAATCCCAGTAGTTGGGAGGTTGAGACAGAAGGGTCAGAGGCTAGAGGCCAGCCTCAGCAATTTAGTGAGACTCTAGTGCAAAGTAAAAACTAAAAAGGCTGGGGGTATAGCTCAGAGGTACAATGCCCTTGGGTTTGATTCCCACTTTTTTTTTAAAGGATAGATTTATATGCCTAAATATTGGAGAAAAAGTTTCATATAAAGGTTTAAAATCAGAAAAGAAGAATTTCAGAATTTGGTTGAGAAAAGGATATTTCTAATCAATTTAAGACAAACTAACTTTTACTTTGAAATCTAAGCTTCAAGGGTCAGAACCAGATGAGAAAAAAGTAGTTTGCTTCTTATTAAAAAAAATTAAGTAAATGAAAAAGATCATTATATCAGACAAATCTACCTAAGATATTTATAATCATATGATAGGTATTTTGGGGGGAATGGTTAGTACTACAATCAGAAATACTAGGGTACCTAATTATGGGCTAAGAGAACATCGGACAAATTGACAAGCAACACTCTTTAGACTCTCAACCATATACACATTACTATTTAAAAATTTTTGCCTCCACATAGGGAATATGAATAAGTCCATATATATTCAAAATTTTATATATGTACTACCTTATTAATATCTTATGTATTTTAGAGAACAGAGCAGAAATGTTAAAAGAGTAAGATAAAATAACTATAAATAGAATCTACAGTTCCTCTTATATATCCCCATTGAACTTCTCTGTAGCTGAACACAGAAAGGAAAAGATAAGGCTTCTATTTCAAGCAAAATGTGAAAACTTGTGTGATTTCTGACCTTTAGACTTTATATAGGAAAGTGCTAAAATGTATTCAGGCATTTTAATGCCTTTAAATGTTGCCCTATATTGTATGCTGCTCTTTAAAACTGTCATAGAGACTTTAATAATTAATCAAAATTTCAAATATAAATTGCTACATGTTATATAGTAATCCATTTTTATAGAGAAAGCTGATTTTGTAGAATGCTGCAAAATAAAATTCTATCTGACAATTCATTCTAGAGAAAGCCTAGTTAGTTACTTGGTCCCTGGTAGGTACATAATGGCAAGAGGCACAGATGTTATCCTGGTAACAACTTCACAAATTACAGGAATAGTGCTAAGAGGAACGATTTCTGAAAGATTAATTTGGTAAAATCATATGTAGAAAAAGCAAGTGACTCAGAGACACGGACATCTAAGATAAGTTAACTTCTTATAAACTAAACTCTTCTTCAACATGTTCTACACAATAGACTTCCATAGAGAAATGGCTGAGAGATGATGAGTTAAGCAATGTTACCCTTTAGGGCTGACTCTCCAGTGGCCTTGCTATGGAGATGTACATGGTTGACCTCTATGATAAGCACTATGAAAAGCACTATGTTTCCCAGATTATTTTATATTTTCTTGTGGGCACCTTCCAACACCTAATGGATCTAGTGCTCTGAAGAACAGTTTGGATTTTTTCTATTATTATTATTGGTTCAATGTAATCATACTTCATGATGAAGTTCAGAGTGATAGAGACATGCATTTACACAGCACTTGGTGAGCTTTCCCCTGGCCCCCACCCCACTCTCTCACCCTCCTGTGCATGACATTGAGATTGGCACTGATAAATTTATGTATGTATAACATGTCCATTGAAGTGTTTCCTTCATTGAGTTTCCCTCCTCCCTCATGCCTCCCTCCCTTAGGTCCCCTCCATCACTCCACTAGGGTTTCTCCTACTTTGTCTAGAGTCCTTCCTGAATTCCCATTTCTCCTTAGCTTCCACATATGAAATTTTCTTACATAGGAACAATAGCCCACTTCCTAATCATGATCTTTCCTTAAACCACTTTTTTGGGACATGACTGACACGAGGAAAGTTGTACATATTTAATATAGTCAACTTAATGAATTTGGAGATAATTAGATCTCTGTTAAACCATCTTTGTAATCTACGTCACAAATTAGTGCATCACCTCCAAAGTTTTCTCCTATCCTCTTTATTTAGTATTAGCATTGTGTGTGATGCCAACAATTATCATAAGATCTACTCTTTAGCAAATTGTTGCATATACAATAAAATACGTTCTTTAAAGGCTCTATGATCCAGAGTAGGTTGACAGAAATTACTCTTTTATATCCAAATATTAACACTCATTATTTTCCATGATTTGCAGCTTAAAATAGACATCTCAGATTAAGAGAAGAGAGATCATTGCTGTTGGAAAAAGTGTTGAGGAATAAAGAGGAAAACCTAGGAACTTTGGCCTTGGGGTGGTTGGGGTGGCTAAGTAAACACTGAGTCTTGTGGCAGGAGCTCAGGAAGCCCACCTCTAGGAGTGAAAAGACATTATCAAAAAAGGCAATGTAGGCAAGGATGAGAAACTTAGTCTTTAAATGATTTTATATGAAATGTGCTATGTGACTTATTTTCCCATTTGATGACCATGATACAACTGATCATCTTTTAAAGACTTAGTTTATATGTTCCCTTGAACTTAGTGGATATGTTCTGATCTTAATAATTGAACTCAGTGGATATGTTCTGATCTTAATAATTAGAATATAAAAGCTAAGGTGCTAATACCTATATTTTGATGCAAATGGACCTCATCAGAACTTTTCAGGCTTAGTTGTTATGAAAGTGCTTTCTCTTTCTCCAACACAAAAATACTTAGAGGGAAAAAGAGACACAAATAAAATATAAAGAACAAATTAGGTCATTTTCAGGAAAATAGATGGAACTACACTAAGTGAGATTAGCCAGTCGCAGAAAGTGAAGGGTCATATGTTTTCTCTCATTCATGGAAGCTAGAAAGAAATGCAGAAACAAAAAAGACTTCAGATAAATGAGGAAAGATAACAGTAAAATGTTGGAAAGTGATTTGGGGAGGGAGGTGAGGAGGGAAAAATGAAGGAAAGCATTCAAATAATGTTATGTTCATATATGAAGTTAATATCAATAACAGTCTCAATAATATATACTGGGATAAGGAGGAAACAGGATGGGATCTGGAGAGAACATGCCACATGCTGTATCATGTGTTTTTCTATCATTTTGGGCTTAATTGTGATGTATAATTACAAAGTACCAATAAAATTATTAAAAACTTTAAGAAGAATTAAAAGTTTTCTTAATTTTATTTCCTTGAGATCTGAAATAAATTAAATGGAGAACATATCACTATCCAGTGGTATTTTTTTTTACAGTGAATGCAGTGTTCCATATCCATGCTACCCAAAATGTTAGCCACTAGCCCCCTGTAGCTATTGAGCATTTCAAATGTGACCAGTATGTCTAAAGAAGTGATTTTTAAATTTTAATTAATTTAATTTTTTGTGGTACTGGGGATTGAGCCCAGGGACATTCTAAATATGAGTTATAACCTCAGCCCTATATTTTATTTTTATTTTGAAACAGAGTGTCACTGAGTTGCAGATGGCCTCACTAAATTGCTGAGGCTGTCCTCAAACTTGTGATCCTCCCATCTCAGCCTTCCAAGTATTGGGATTAGAGATGTGTGCCATCACACCCAGATAATTAACTTTAAATAGCCATATGTGATTAGTAGCTACTATATTAGCAAACTCAGATTAAGAATATTATGTATAACACGTGTAATTAGGGAGTTATTTCTTGAGAATAAAAGGGAAAATGTGAACAACATATTTCAGTTTCCTTTTTACTTTATACTGTTTTCAGTGACCTTGGTATGATAGAAGTAAAAGGTAAAATAATTGATTTCTACCATTAAAATTTAGTACTAGGGTTATTCTTTTAAATTTATACCTATATGCCATATCTTGTGATGAAAAAACTAAGGGGACAGGAAAATAATCACATCATATTTAGATAAGTTAACATGGTATATTTAAATTAGCAGGGCAGGGTGGTGTAAACTTATAATCGCAGTATTTGGGAGGCTGAGACAGGAGGATTTAGTGGGGTGTGGGGATGCATACTTGTAATCCCAGTATTTGAGAGGTTGAGACAGGAGGGTCTTAGGTTCAATGCCAGCCTCAGCAACTTAGTGAGGCCCTCAGCAACTTAGCAAGACCCTGTTTCAAAACAAAAAATAAAAAGGGCGGGAGGGTGTAGCTCAAAGGTAGAACAACCCTGGAATCAATCCCCAGTACCACAATAAATAAATAATTCCAGTGGAAAAAAACATGAATTAGATAAGAATATTTTGTCGGGCACAGGCAGTTGCCTACCCAATATTAACTCTTTCCTTATTAACTAAAAGAATACCAGTTTTGCTCACAATAGTCATGTTTTAGGATTGACTCACCAACTTCTATGTTCTGAAATATGAATTGAGAAACATGCATACTCTGTTAATAATACCCAATAGGCCCAGGTTCCCTTTGAAGTTAGTAATAGTCATGTGACACAGGTCAATATAGTATGAGTAGACCTATGTGAAGCCGTCAGGAAAGCTTTTGTTTTCTTCATAAACAGGAACTGACATAGTTGGAACCTGATTTAGTCTCCCCATTTCTACTTTTTTCATTTTAAAACAGATATAGTGCCTTGAGGCAGATTAGCCATCTTAAGACCACAGGAAAAAAAGTCACATTTTAAGGATGGTTGGGGATGGAGAAAGGAGTTGGAACACATTTGTGGTTGCTGTACCAACCCTGGCACATATAATGCTGGAGGTTTTGCTTTATGAGAATACTAAACTCCTATTTGGAAAGTCACCGTAGTGAGGATTTTTGTCATAGACAGCCAAGTACAATTTTAAGAGTATTAATTGGATAAATCCCTTAAATTTCTGAAATTATTAGAGTGTCTAAAATTTTATAATTGTTTTTGGTTGAGGTAGTAAATTTAATTCCTAGGAGCCTTTCTTTAATCACTGACCAAAACCAGACATAAATCATGCTGCATCTAATGGTTTAAAAAACCCATAAATATGAATATGGCCCTATAACAGATTGTTAAATTCTAAGTACTACATAAAACTAACCATTCATGAAGATAAAACAATGAACAATATTTATAAAACATTTAGTATGCCCTTACCTGTTATGACAAATAGAATACTATGTGTGCCTTTAAGGAAACTTAAACCCATTCAAGGGCTAAAATATTTTAAAAAATGTAAAAATACAAATGTCAAATGTTTAAAAAGAGAAGTTCAAGGCAACAAAAACAGGCTTACAAGAAAATATACAACTGATGGGCAAAATAATTTTGCAGTGAATTATTGATCAAAGTGACCAAATAAAATTGGAATTACAGGTTTGAACCCAGCCTTAGCAAGTTAGCGAGAATAAAAAATGAAAATGGCCAGGGATATTGCTCAGTGGTAGAATGCCCCTGGGTTCAATCCTCAGTACAAAAAAAAAAAAAGATTGTAATTATCAAAATAAACTTCGCAACAAAGGCAGGAATAAATCTGAAAGGCTGTAATTTTCTCACCAGCTCTATTTGAGATCATTACAATCAACTTTAAGGAGTGTGAACTCTAAGTCATTGGTGTGGTCACTTCATAATTGGATTTGGTTGAAACTCACACCTTGAAATGGTTGCATGGTTTCTCAACTACAAAGTTTCCTAATGCTAAAAATAAAGTACATTCTCATTTTGATGTAGAGAACATTTTGATTGAAAAATCTTATTATGTGGAGCTTCTTGCCTGCTTGCATTGTTATCAGTTAGTCTTACCTGCTCCTAGTAACTTTCCTGTTTTATTGCCTACCTAACACCCATTATATAACTTTTTAAAAATCAAACTTGGGTAAAAGTGGTAAAGTGGCAGTTTTGATTTTTATGTCAAATTTCTCAAAGGTCACTTTTGGTTCAATCTGTGGAAGCTTTTTGTGATTTTCACATACTAGGAAATGATGGAAAAGCTTCACTGCAACAAAGTGGCTACAAATTATTTTCCCTCCCACCATAATCTAGGTTTTTTATGTACATATATATTTAGAGAAAAAGGCATGGATTTATGTGGAAATTATTCTCTTCTCTCCACCTTTTACAGTATAAAATAAACTCAATTTATCTGCATTATTCTCCCTTTATCCATAGGGAATATGGCCTGACATACCTGGTGGGAGCCTGAAACCACAAGTGGTACTGAGATCTATAATTCAATGACCTTTCCATTATATATAAGCATTTATCATAAATAGTTGCCATAACTTTTACTGTTTGATGTACAACCGCAGAACTAGTATGAATGTTTTTCTTCCTTCCCAGTTTCACAGATAGAGATTTATTCTTACCATAGACCTTAGCAAACACCAGCATGCATTTTTTTTTCTCTCTTAGAAAGTTGAGAGTTTTCACTTACAGGAAGGACTTGGTTTCTTTGTGGCAATATCTTAATTGTCAGCATCACAATTCTTAATCTTTGGGGCCATTGTTAAGTAAATTAAGTGTTACTAGAGCACAAGCATTATGATATCACCATAGTTGATCTGATAACTGAGGTCCTCAGTGACGAACAGGCAGGTAGGTATACAGTGTGGCTATCCTGGAAGAAGGGATAATTCACATGCCAGGGGAGATGAAGAAGGATAGCATGGGATTTGATAATAATATTTAGAATGGTATAATTGAGTTTTCACCTAACCCCAATTAGAATGGCAATCATCAAAAACACAAACAACAACAAATGCTGGTGAGGGTGTGGAGAAGTGGGAACCCTAATACATTGTTGGTGGGATTGCAGATTAGTGCAACTACTTTGGAAAACAGTATGGAGGATCCTTAGATGAATGGGAAAGAACCTACTATATGATCCAGCAATACAACTTCTGGGTATTTACCCAAAAGAATGGAAACCAAACTATCAGACCAATCCATGTGTATCTATGTTTATAGCTGCACAATTCAAAATTGCTAAACTATGGAACCAGCCAAGATGTCCAGCAACAGATGAGTGGATTACAAAACTATGGGATATGTACACAATGGAATTTTACTCAGCCATAAAGAAGAACAAAATCATGCCATTTACAGGGAAATGGATAGAACTGGAAAACATTATCCTAAGTGAGATTAGTTAGTCACAAAAAGTTAAAAAAAAGTGTGTGCTCTCCCTAATATACAGAAGCTACGGAGAAAATGGGGCATAAAAGGGACTCTAGGCAAAGAAGAAACCTTAGATGAGTAAAGAAGGTGACTTAACTGAAGGTGATGGGAGGGAGGGAAACACCCTAATGCACATGATGTACTTTCACAAACATATCAAGGTTAATCACTAAACGAACTTGAGAAGGAGGGAGGGCGAGGGAGTGGGGCAGGAATTGGGGAAGGGTTAAATGAGAAATGTGTGCATGTATGCTTTTTCCAGCTTGTACCTAACAAAGATATATGATTACAATGCACCAATAAAAAAAATAAAAGGTTATGAATTCTTCATTTCTGAAATTTTCCATTTAATACCTTTAAGCAATGGTTCATTGAAGATAACTAAAATTGCAGAAGGCCAAACTGCAGAGTAGGGGGTGGCACTATTGTATATGCTTCCCCATGGATTTTTTTTTCTTATTTCTATTTGGAGGGTTTAAAAACAATCATAGAGTCGAATATACATTAAATTGATATGGAATTGTTAAGTCTTTCATTACAAAGTTTATTCTATTTCTATAATTGAAGTGAAAATATATCAGGTAAATCAAGACATTTCTATTCTTGAGATAAATAATACAGAATATATTCTTTCCTTGACTACTAAATCATATTATATATATATATATATATATATATATATATATATATATATATATATATATCTTGAATATAGTGATACTTTTATATAGAATATAAAGTATAAATATAAGGGCATCTGGAAGCATTTATGAATTACTAAAATGATATTTAAAATCACTTTTATAAACTGAATAAAAATTCAAAATAAGTCTAAAAACTCTGGTATTGTTTTTAGTGAATTCACAATGAACACAATCACATACTACTGCTTCTCTTTCAAAATTAACGCAGCTATGACCACCTTGGAAATTACTGATCAATTACCTTAGCTTATGAAATTTAAAAATATTAAAATATATGTAAAATTAAGATTTATTCCAAGATTATTGAATAAACATCAACAAGATATCTGGGAAGAGAAACTTAGCTTAATTTTCTTCTATATGTGAAAGGCAGGTAGATATTTAGAGGTAGAAAATAATTTATAATTGACTGAGTGATCCTTTCCTCTATGTGTATAATTGAAACCACCATGGAATTTTTTTTCCTTACAGGAATGACTACCCTCTGTCTTTTATGTTTCCCTTAAAGAGGATGTACTCCTTGGAGGATCCTCTTTTCTTTAATCCCTAAGAGCAAACAACTCTGAGGCCTTTCACCAGCAAGTGTTTAAAAATAACAGATAAATTAAAAACTGTCTTTTACCAGAAGCACTTAAAAGGCAGTTAATATATTTCTAAAGAATCTGCTGAAACTGTAACTCAGGGGTCTCCAAAGTATGCATTTGAGGGAGAGGAAAATATTTATAATATTTAATTACAGATTATTAAGAATATCTACTTTTTATATGCTGATTACACACATATCACTTTAACAAAAGTGATCACTTATAGAAAAGTGTGGATAAATGTGCAAAAACAGTTACTAATGATGAATAATTGTGCCTAATCTCATTCACTATTATTCATTATCATCCACAAAGAGATAATAATTGAATCCAAAGTCCTACTCTACTGTCTTTCGATGTCATTTCCTCATAGTCACATACCTGTCTAGCTTACTTTGTTAACATGAGGTTTCAAAGACAATTTGTTGAATGAAGTAATACAAGAAAACCAACCATGTACCTAACATTAACATTAGCTAGCATTCCTCTAATATTAAGGACAGTCAGAACTTACATTATAACATACTATAATTTCAATTATAGAATTGAAGAATCCAAGTTATGGTGAAATATAAAGCCCAAAAGGCAAATAGTAAGATCTGAGGTATAATACCATTACATTACTTTCAAAAAATTCAAAACCATTTAATTAACAATATTGCTTGCTTGTAAAAAAATTTAGGGAAGATCTGAGATTTTTAGGTCTTTTTGAAAATAATAAAAATAATTTCATATAAAAGAACCCAAGCCGGGCGTGGTGGCGCACGCTTGTAATCCCAGCATTCGGGAGGCTGAGACTGGAGGATCTGGGTTTGAGACCAGCCTCAGCTCCGCAACTTAGTGAGACCCAGTTTCAAAATAAAGAATAAAAAAAAAAATAGGGCTGGGGGTATAGCTCGGAGGTAGAATGCTCCTGAGTTCAATCCCCAGTACTGCAAAAAAAAAAAAAAAAAAAAAAAGAACCCAGAGTCAAGCAAGGGAACTTGTAAACAGAACTCACTAATATTTATTAAAAAAAATGACAAGTTTTTAAAAATTAGAATCCCTCTAGTATTTCATTGACAACATACTGTACTGGCTTTTATTTTTTTATTCATGTTAATACTGTGATTCAGTTTTGCTTGAAAAGATTTTGACAGAAAATTTTACAGTGAATTAAATATAATAAAATATGCATTTCTATGCATGACTTTGAAATACGTGGTTTAGTATAGCATGTTTATATTTAAGCCAAACGTGTATGATATAATTTTCCATAAAAATTTTTTTACGTGATGTAGAAAATGGTGTGTGTGTGTGTGTGTGCATGTAGGTGTGTTTGCAACTCTGACCTTTTTTATTTAAGGGAAGTTTCTTTTTGTCATGACCAAAGGATACAAACTAAGTCATGTTACTGACTGACATATCTTTACATCCTTTTGTGAAGATAATAGTGAATTTGTCTCCCCCACTAGAGTTAAGGACAAAAAGTTGTACAACTATGGAGCACTGATCCACAGGGTAATGAGTTATCTACTGGAAGCATGTACATTTGTTGGGATACAACTGAAGCACAGAATTTGCAAATACCTTTGGCCAAACAAATTATGGCATCATTCTGGGTAGAATGTAATGCACAGCTTCTATATATGGGAAGACAGCACACTCTGGCATGGTGTTTCTCAAACAAGATTGTACAAAAAAATGACTAGATGATAAGGGCTGGATATTTGTTTAATAAAAGAAAATAGAATAATCAATGTCCTTGCTCTAAGACGAATGTCACCCAACTTATGAAATCTGGTGGACACTCACAGAAGTAAAATGATTTAATATGTTATAAATTTGGTGTAGAAATGAGAAGGTATGTAAGCATGGGTGTGGGCAGAAAAAAAGGAAAAAGAAAGACACATTGTCTATTCCCCAAAAGTTTGAGTTTATGTTACGACAATAAATGACCTTAGACCATTTAACTAAATTGTCTATAACTCTTTTCATTTGTTCAGTAAAGGAACCTAGTTAGGATACCCACTTTCTGCTAGGATAATGGCAATAGAATAAAACACAAAAACACTCTTTTCCTTTGTTTGATTTTGTTTTTAGTTTAAACCATCAATGCCATTTTACCCTGTCCTGTACACATACATTGTTCCACCAATACTCCAGGGTCATGATATACAAGTTTCTTTGCCATTAGATTGTGGCTGAATTTATTCAGCAGAAGTTATAATCAGAAAGAATTTAGAGCCATTTAAATCTTCTTTGTGAAGATATAGCCAGAGTTTTAAAATAACATAAGTTTTATTAAGGACTTTGACCCTAACAACAACAATAAAAATTAAACACATTCAAGTGATTATGGCTCATTTAAATACACACTATACCCACTAAAATTGCTCAATCTTTGGATAGTAAAATTTTCCAGGTAACAGCATAATGTGCAGTTAAAAATGAATCTTGAACCAAGGCTATCATCATGTTGTCCATATTGGCCAATTTGTATCAATCCTAGCCTGGAGAGGTCCTATTAGAGGATTAAATGCTTTTGCCAATTCAATTCTTTAATTAATACAAGCAATGAGGTTCAGATTTAGTGGCGAATACTTGGTCAAAATAACTTAGAAAAAGACTATAATTAGCACAGACAATCAGATATCAGTAGTGTAAAAAATAACAATATCATATGGCCACCTAAATCCTATTTGTTGATAACATTAATTTCCTATCTTACTCTCTTTCTTCCCTTCCTTTTCTTTTTCCTCTTTACTTTTCCTTTTACATTTCTTCCTTTCCATTCTTCTTTCTTTTCTCCCTACTTCTCCTCCCTCCTTCCTTTCCCAAGGGTCAGATTTAATAATCACTTTAAGGGAAAAACTCTAGAGATATCTTACCCTTTAACTGATGGATTATCTATGAAAAAGAAAATTGCTGATCATTGTCAAATAATTCTGTTTCAGAGCAATTTTACTGAAACATGTGATGAAATAAGAATGGCATTTTTTGGGGGGGGTACTGGGGATTGAACTCAGGGGCATTCTACCTCCGAGCTACACCCCCAGCCCTATTTTTTATTCCTTATTTTGAAACCGAGTCTCACTAAGTTGTGGAGTGCCTCACTAGGTAGCTGAGGCTGGCCGCGAACGAATGCTGGGATTACAAGAGTGCGCCACCACGCCCGGCTAAGAATGGCATTTCTTAATGATTTCTCTGATACTTGACTACAGATTACAAATCATATGTTATTAATTAATAATTCTAGAATATAAAATTTGAGCTTCATGTATGTTTTATTTTTAAAGGCTTAATTCATAAGTATTTCTTCTCTATTTCTTTAAAAGATAATGGTCTGTTTTCCATTCTCTGAAAGTTAGCAGTAGAATTGCTTAATTTTTAAAATGGCTATATCTTTAAATTTAAAAAAATTATGAATGGATAATATAAATGTGGTATATATGAACACTGGAATTTTACTCAGCCGTAAAAAACAAAATTATGTCATTTGCAGGAAAATGAATGTAACTAGAGAACATTATGCTAAGTGAGATCAGCCAGTCTCAGAAAGTCAGGGGTCAAATGTTTTCTCTCTTATGTGGAAGATAAAGAGAAAATAGAAAACCAAAGGACTGTAGATAATTGAGGAGAATGACCAGTAGAATAATGGAAGGGGTTAGGGGGAGGCAGGTAGGGAGGAGAAAAGGAAGTACTTATGAAAGAAACAATACATTAATAAAAGTATTGGTGAAAATCTCACTGTTAAGTACAGGGAGGGGTGAATAGCAGGTTGGGACCTTAAGCAAAACACACCAAGACACATGTACATGTTTGTTTATATGACTTTGAACCTCACTATGATGTCTAATTACAATGTACCAATAAAAATATAAATACTTGATTTCTCTGGGGGTAATTACCTCTCCCTAATTGTAAGGGGCTTTGAGAGGAGAAGGCTTTAAATCAAGGCTCTCTGCTATTCTCTAAATAAGAGATAAATGTGACCAAAACAAGGTCAACTGGACACTCTTGTAGGCTTTATATTTTGAGGAGTTATACAGGATGGAGAAAAGAGAGTATCATAAAGAGACTAAGTAGTTTCTGCTCACCTCGAGCAGAAATGCTAAACCTAGAAAATTTACTTTCCATTTGATTAAAGATAATGATTTCTGTTGCTTGCATCTGAGCACTCTGACTGATAAATAATGGAAATTAATTGCATTTGATGATTTTACTTTCCTGTCTGAATTTCTACTTTCATTTCATCCAGCTTGTTTATTCTAACTTGTTTTTTAATTTTTTGGTTTAAGTTTTATATTCTTCAGCTAGTTATTCCTTTCCCCTGTTCTCATCCTTGGCTGTTTTCTCTGAAGTCAGTCTCTAGATTGTCATCCCAATATGTCCGAGGACAGTAAAAAATGATGTTTAAGGATTAGGACTCTACTTGAGTTAAAATCCCATCACTGGCTCTTCTCCTTGACCTTGGGTGGCTATTTAATCTAACTGTGTCTTAGCGTCTGCTTTACATCATTGCTGTGAGCATTAAACCATAGATGAAGTATAGTGAGATTGGTGACTAGCATATAGTAAGTGCTAAATATGTTGTAGCTATCATTCTAAAATGTATCTCTAGTATTGTAGATGTGGTTCAATTGTAGAGAGTTTGCCAGGCAGACACAGGCCCTGGGTTCAATCCCCAGTAACACAATCAATTGATAAATTTATTTATATAGTGTTATTGCCTTTTCCCCTTTTACTATTTTTAACCTGTGCATTCCTCTCTTGTTCAACTCTTCATTTATCAAGTACTTAGTAGCAGCTCAGTTAAAGTAATATATGAATAAACAGGTTTAATATTGTTTCTGCAGGCCCTTTTCAGATATCTCATTTCTCACTCGAACATTAAAGTTGGGATTGTTTTATTCAAAACTTTATGCAAATGAACTATTTATTCCTGGTAAAATAAACTCTTCCCTAAATTTACCTCTTTCCCTTTCATGCATGCAAACATTTGTTTAATAATTACTTGGAGCCATTTTACTGGTTACTTAGTAACTTAAATTATAAAAGGCTAGAATTGAGAGTCTTTATAAATTATTTTAATACAAAAGTAAGAAACAGGACAAGCATCCTTACTGTTTAGCAAAAGAAGAGAAATAGGATATATATATATATATATATATAATATACATGTGAATGTATATTTTAACTATAAAATTTATTTTTAAAATTATAATATATTAATTTATTTACAACATAATCTATATAGATCTTAATTTTTGTGGTCCCAGGCTCTTGAACACTCTTTTTGTTTTTTGCAGTACTGGGTATTGAACCCAAGGGCATTCTACCTCCGAGCTACACCCCTAGTCCTATTTTTTTATTCTTTATTTTGAAACAGAGTCTCACTAAGTAGTGGAGGGCCTTACTAAGTAGCTGAGGCTGGCGGCGAACCAGGATCCTCCTGTCTCAGCCTCCCAAGTACTGGGATTACAATCATGAGCCACCACGCCTGGCTCTTGAACACTTCTAAGTTAGTTTTGAGCCTATATTTAAAACTATCTCTGTGGAGGGTAGGTACCAAATTAATAGTCCTTTCTTAAAAAGACACATTTGTTGGAGAACCCTAAAGATTGCTAAGCACATCAATGGTGTCTTTAAAAACTAATGAACCCATCATAAGAAAGTGTCAACTTTCTCACTCTACTATCAAGGGACTTTTACAGGAGGCAATATTGTCAATGATAGAATATGGTACAAATATAGAAATAGCTCTCATTTTCATTGAATATTATTATATAATATAGAGTTTGTATCATACAAATGCCATGAATGGGTAGATTTCTAGAGTTGGTAGTGGAACTGAATATTAATTATTAAAATTTGTTGAACACTCACAGTTAGCAATGCATGGTGGGAAGCATATTCAATGCACTATGTAATTTAATTCTCATGGTAATCTGTAAGGCAGATTGTGTAATTATCTACATTTTACAGATTGAAAAATTCAAGTTCAGGGAGGTTGAATAAAATATCCAAATTCACACAGCTATAATAGTGGAGTCTATCTTTGAACCCAGAGAATCTAATCCTAAAATCTATACCTCAAATATTATAACATATTGCTTAATATGGTAAAAATAGTCCTGGATGTATTGGTATAATGATATTGTGAAATAATGTACCTCTAAGAACATTAAAATTGTAAAATGGTAAACGTAATGTTTGACATATACTATAGGTATAAACATATATGTAATGTGAACACAATATGCATCACTAAATGGTCACTACAGTTATAGTTAATACTTGCAGGCAGTATATGTAATAAGAATATAGGCTTAGAAATCAAACAGACATGGATTTGAACCCCTGCTTTGCTACCTACTAGGTAAGATTTATCTATCAAAATTGCTGTATTTTCTGAAAATATGGCTAGAAATACTAAGAAGTAGAAAAAAATTTCATATACATAAAATATTTACATCTTTATATACACAGATGTCTATCACCATATGACAAATGTTGCATCTGTATTCTGTGTGCTCTATACCCAGAGAAGGAAAATAAGATCCAGAGAATGACTTGACCACAATTATATAATTCACAAATTTCAAAAAGAGGCCACCAAATTCAAGTCTTCTGAGTCCAAACTCAAGGTACTATAAGTTTTTTAATTATAAAATTATTTTTGTTCCTAACGAATTGCTGAAGTTCAGTTTAAAAATATGTTCTCCTCACTCTGCCTCATTCCTCATTTTTCACACAGCAAATTACAAAATACCTAAATGCCTCCAGTTTTGCTATTTCTATGCTTGAAAGTATTTACAAGTGAAATGACTATAGTGTATAAAACTTTCAAAATTATCTTTCTTATTCAGAAATATAAAAGACATATAGTACATTTGTTCTAATTAGGTGAACTACATTTATATCAATATATTCTTAGGTTTCTAGTTGATGTGAAAATTCTACATAACTGATTTCAATGAAGCTGAAAAATGGAATATTGTATTAAAAATGTTCATTTGATTATGGCAGAGCATAAATACCAATATTGAGATCTAGGGTATTTTAAAATATTTTCTGTTTTGTTACTTTTTTATTTATAGCTAGCTCTCAATTACCCTTATCAATGGAGGAGGAAAATTGGCATAGACAACTAAAAAGAGTAGATAATAACAAGTCCCAGATTATTATGCTTGATTCTGTGATATGTTATGCCTGCATAGTGCCAAAACAAATCGTTTAAATGTAAACAGCTAAATGGAACTAATTATTTGGTATCAAATAGATTTTTAGCATATCAGTTGTTTAGTGCAGTTAACTATGCCAACTATACTTGAGGGCTTATGTTTTTTCCCCTGTATTTTCTCTTTTCAATTCATAGCTACTTTAGATAACTGCATCAGTTCATACTGTTGATCATATTTAGGCTGAACAGAGTAGAGACAGTTGTGTGCTTACTGATAGATGAAAAGCTATCTAAAAACTGGTGGCAAAGGGAGAGTAAAGTAACCAGTGGAAGACCTGTACTTTAAGGAAAAAAATTTCTGCCAGCTTTTATCTTTTTTACCCATACCTTCTGCTTGATGATCATCTCGTTGATGTCTTCAAGATCACCCACCATCACCCGTTGTGATTTTATAGCTCGATCAAGTAAGGAAAGCCAGTCGGTAAGTTCTGTCCAAGCCCTGTTGAAATCTGCCAGAGCAGGTACCTCCAACATCAAGGAAGATGGCATTTCTAGTTTGGAGATGACAGTTTCCTTGGTAACCACAGATTGTGTCACTAGAGTAACAGTCTGACTAGGAGCTAAAATTCAAAAGAAAAAAAAAAAAAACAGAAAAAGGAAAATTAGAAGCACAAAGTAAATAGACAAATTCAATATCAGTATTAATTGAAGGGCAATGACTTGAGACAAACTATCATTTATAACATTATATCTGTTTCTAACAATGTGGATAGTTTAGGAAGTAATGCATTATGGGAAATTCAAAGATAAACTTTCCTTTAATACACATTTAACAATATTTCAAAATGATATCGATTATTCTCATGCCTCAACAAATAATTTAAATAATCATTCTTAATAATAACTACATAAGATTGTGAAACTGGTAAAAAAAAAGAAAAAAAGTATTCTGATATTTCTAGGTGAATAGGATTTACTCAGTTTTATTTCTAGGTGAATAAGATTTACTTAGTTTTTCATTCTAGGAAAAAAACTAGGGACTAGATAAGACCTTATTCTTGCTTACAATTTTCTTGAATAAGAAGTAAATTACTTGGGAGGAGGACCCTAGGGAAATCAAAGCCAATGAAATGTTCTTGTCTTAGCTCCGTATTTTATACTAGGAGCAGTTTATTTCATTTTTTCGTCTTTTCTTCTAGATTGGTAATAAAGTTACTAGTGGAGAAGAAAAACCAAGGTATGTTATTTTTGGAAAATGAAAGCTAGTGAAGTTTTTCTATTTGTACTTGAAACACTTGTTTCAAGGTCATTAAGAAATCTTAGATTAATATTAATAGTGTTGAGCACTGGAGTGGAAGATAGCACACAGTAATGGTTAAGATTTGAATTCCAGAATGAAAACACCTGGGAGACAATCCTGCTCCCTGCCTGAGGAACTCTAGGACCTTGGTTATTTAACCTTTCTGAGCTTCAATTTTTCTCCTCAGTAAAGGAGGAATAATAGGGTAAATGCCACAAGGGCAGTTGTGTGGATTTAATGACTAATACAAGCAGTGACCATATGACAATGCCAGAAAGATTATCAATAGTAACATCATCATCAATCATCATCATCACAGCAGTATTAGCATAGTGTGTGACACTAGTAGGCAATCAATAATTTCATTACTATTCATATATATATATACACATATATACATATACACACACACACACACACATATATATATATATATGTATATATATATATATATATGTTTAACAAAAAGCACTTTATGAAGTGAGAAGTTGGAGGTAAGGGCTTCAAAACTGAATACTGGGGAAAACTCAGTCCAAGGTCTGTCAGAAGCTGTATATTGACTATGCTGGTATGACAATGGTGAATGGTGCAAAGAAGAAATGGTTAATCTAGTTTATGGACAATGGTCTCAGGAGCATAATATAACCAGGAAACTAGCAGCAAAGAAATATGGGAATATGTAGTTCAGGAAGGAAGTTTCCAAGGATAGCGGCAAAAGATATCGCAGTGGGAGATCTCTGGGGCATGGACAACAGATTTCTTCCAGTGACATAAAAAAAAATGTGCCAAACAGGATTATCATTCTGAGGTGGTGATGCATCAAATTTTTTGGCTGTGTGTACACTAAAGGTTGTCTCTTCATTGGAAAAGATGATGGGAGGGATGGAGGAATGTTTCTTGTCTCTCAAACTTCTCAGAGTTACCAAGAGTCTCCTACAGATATAAGGACTAATGTTGAACAAAGCAGAAACAAAGTGTTGGATATGTCAGCTAGAATAAAAAAATAATGCCAAAAAGTAATGACTAAAAGAGTAATACTGAGGAGATAAAGAAGAAGCTACCTCACTACTCAGATTCTTTCTAGACAGAAGAAAATATCATTTGAAGCACAAGTAACATCTTGGGATCCATAGTCCAGGAGAACTGTGCATGGGAACAGATAAGGGATAGAAAACTTAAAAAGGATTCCAACAGCCAGGCATGGTGGTGCACGCTTGTAATCCCAGCATTCGGGAGGCTGAGACCGGAGGATCCTGGTTCGCAGCCAGCCTCAGCTACCTAGTGAGGAACTCCGCAACTTAGTGAGACTCGGTTTCAAAATAAAGAATAAAAAATAGGGCTGGGGGTATAGCTCGGAGGTAGAATGCCCCTGAGTTCAATCCCCAGTACCGCAAAAAAAAAAAAAAAAAAAAAAAAAAAAAGGATTCCAACAGCAGAACTGAATTTCTGGAGTGGATATATGGGTAAGGTTGAAAAGAGCAAAATTAAAATATCACTGGAGGAGTTAACTGTACAACATCAGGTGACTGGAAACCATGGACAAATTGTTCCTAAAACAGATATGGGAGGATTTCAAGGTTATGCCAAGTGTCTAAAAGTATTGATTTTTTTTTTAACTTGACTTACTGAAAATTTGACTCTCAAGTGAGAGGAAGAATAGAGACTTTTTCTTCTCTGGACTTACTTTGTACCAACAAAGAGGTACTTAATGACGTGGAAATGATGATGTCATCTTAATTTTCAATATAGTGAAGTATGAGAATGCAGAGAATTATCAGAATTCAATGAACAGACCACTGTTTTATGGAAAGTACTTTTTTAAAAAAGCTATTGAAAAGATAGGTTGGAGCCAGGTGTGGTGGCACTCGCTTGTAATCCCAGTACCTGGAAGGCTGAGACCGGAGGATCTGGGTTCGCGGCCAACCTCAGCTACTTAGTGAGGCCCTCTGCAACTTAGTGAGACCCTGTTTCAAAATAAGAATAAAAAATAGGTCTGGGGATGTAGCTTGGAGGTAAAATGCCCCTGAGTTCAATCCCTAATACCGCCAAAAAAAAAAAAAAAGTTGGGGTTTGAGATTAAAAAAGAGAGAAGGATTCAAGACAATTAAATATAAAAAAGGGACATTGGGATGATAATAATCAGAAAATTCTCTATTGATGAAAAAGGAAAAACTATTATTTAAAAATATCAACTGTAGCAGGTGGAGAGGTCTAGCAATTCAGCTATCTCTGCATGTACACTCATTTCAGGTTTCTATCACCATCTTACAAGTGGTTGGAAGGGATGGAAACCCACTCGTGTCTTGCTCACTGTTTTACCCCTTGCATGTCACAGAGGTCCTGCAATATAGTTGGTGCCCCTCTGTATTCTCTGAATAAATGAACTGCATTTTTGAGATGTCTAGGCACAGTAAGCTTTTTAGTAAAAGTGCAAGTCTACCCACTGTGAGTTCTGAAAGTTGGCAAAAAGGAATGGATTCTTGAAGGCTATAACACAGAACATGTCTAGGCTCCTGCTATTTGGGTCAGTTTAGCTATTTGTAGAAGAAGAAAATAATACAAGAAAAGCCATTAGTTAGGGCAGAAAATGGAGGGTCAAATATTAAATAGCTAAAATAAAACTAGCTAATTTATGCCCCTGTTCTCCCTTTTTTTTTATCAAAAGGGACAAAACAGAAAAGAATCCTGGACCAAGAAGTGGAGTGTTAAGTAGATATTCAAGTCCAGATTGCTGCATTTAAATACTTGCTCTGCCATTTCTTATCAGATTATTCAGCCTCTCTGAGTCTTCATTTACTTCTTTATAGAATGGTGACTACAACAGTATTTTTTTCATGGACAACTGGTTTTACCATTTCTTAAATATAAAATCTTGGATGAGCTGGGCGTGGTGGTGCACACTTGTAATTCCAGTACTTGGGTGGCTGAGACAGGAGGATCACAGGTTTAAAGCCAGCCTCAGCAACTTAGTGAGGCTCTCTACAACTTAGAGCATTTCCAAGTAAAAAAAATAAAATAGGTCTGAGGGTGTACCCTGGAGGTAGAAAGCCACTGGGTTCCACCCCAGTACCAAAAAACCAAACCTTGAATGAGTAATCTACCTTGAGATCAGAGCTGTATACCTCAGAGCCTCAGAGTCTTTGCCTGTGTAACAAGAACAGTATCTCATGGAATCGTTGGAAGGATTTTATGACATACATTCTAATATTTTTCTGATGGTAGGTGCAATTGTGGGAGGATTTTTTTTATTCTCTGCCTTCCTTTTGTCTTCTTTCATTGTTTTTTTAATGTGCTTTAATAAGTGCATTATAATCTCCCATCATAATGTAAATCATGTTGACAGTGGCATTAACCTGGCATTCTAGGCTCTGTTCTCTGAACCAAACTTCAAACTCCAGCCTCATTTCCCTCCATTCTTCTCCAAACCTCAGTATCTATTCTGCACTCTCCAATTAGTACAAACAATTTATACTTTTGTGTTGCCTCATAGACTCTTTATGCTTCCTAAAAACATTTATCTTCCCTTTCCAGTGCCTCATTTTTTATTCATATTCCTATTCTAAGTTTCTGTGTTTTTTGAAGGAGCAGGATAAGTGTGTAACTAAAAAGTCTTCATGAGGAATAGAATTACAACATTCTTTTAGGTCATAAACACATTATAATCTAACATTTTCTCACTTAAATCTACTTATCACTAGGATTAAAAAATATTTTATATCACTATTAGGTTTTAGGGTTGGTTTGTGGTTTAAATAAATTTTATTGTATATATTTAAAGTATACAACAAGATGTTAAAGGAAATATGTAGAGACATATTTTTATGATCCATATAAAATATACATAGTAAAATATATGGATAGAATTATATAGATAGTATTATAGTGAAGCAAATTCATATAGCCATCATCTGATATAGTTACCCATTTTGTGGCAAGAGCAGCTAAAATCCACTCATTTGGTATGAATTATAGATACAGTAAAATTTGGTTAGCTATAGTCCTTATGTTGTACATTTGATCTTATAACTGATACATAGATTCTACATTTCTGCTATTTTGCTTCTTTTGAGCTACATTTCCTATTTCTCCCTCCCTCATTCCCACCTCAGGTACTATTTTGTTCTGTATCTCTGTATATTTAATATTTTTAGATTCCACATATAAGTGACGTACTGAAATAGTTTTCTTTGTGTCTGTCTTATTTCACTTAGTATAATACCCCTAAGGTTCATCCATGTTGTGGCAAATGGCAAGACCACATTCTTTTTTAGGGCTGAATAGATGTCATTGCTTCTATGTATCACAGTTCCTTCATCTGGTTGGACATCAATGGACACTTAGTTTATTTCCATTTTGGAAATATTGTGAATAATAAAATAACCATGTGAGTACAGGTATATCTTTGAGATAATGATTTCATTTCCTTTGTATAAATGCCCAGTTTGGGGATTACTGGATTGCATGGTAGCTCTATTTTTAATTTTTTGATGAACCTCCACATTATTTTTCATAATGGCTATACAAATTTATATCCACATAAAATGTACAAGGGTTTCCTTTTCTCCACATTCTGGCCAACATTTTTATCTCCAAAATTTTTTATAAGAACCATTCTAAAGCCAGGTGTGATGGCGCATGCCTGTAATCTCAGTACTTAGGAGGCTGAGACAGGAGGATTGCAAGTTTGAAGCCAGTTTCAGCAACTTAGCTAGATCCTCAACAATTTAGTTATACCCTGTTTCAAAATGAAAGATAAAATAGGATTAGGGATATAGCTCAGAGGTAGAATGCCACTGGGTTCAATGATCAACAACACACAGACACACAGACACACACACACACACACACACACACACACACGCACACACACACCATCCTAACAGGAGTAAGGTGACATTTAATAATGGTTTTGATGGTTAAGGAAACTAAGTACCTATGCATTTACCTGTTGGTCATTTTCATGTCTTGTTTTTAGAAACTTTTATTCAAGTCTTTTGCCTATTTTAAATCAGTTTATTTTTTGAGTAGTACTGTTAACCCCTTATTTTTTTAATTTATTTATTTTTAATTGGTGCATTGCAATCATACATATTTGTTAGGTACAAGCTGGTAAAGGTAAAGGTATACATGCACACATTTCTCATTTAACCCTTCCCCAATTCCTACCCCACTCCCTCCTCCTCCCTCCTTAACCCCTTATCAGATATATGTTGTGCCCATATTTTTCCTACCACATAGGCTACTGCTTCAGTTCATTGATTGTTTCCTTTGCTGTGAAGAAGCACTGTAGTTTGATGTAGTCCTATTTATTTTTTCTTATGGCATCAGCTTTTGATGTGATATTAAAAAACAAAAACAGAACAAAACCATTGCCAAGATGAATGCCCACAAACTTTTACCCTATGTTCTCTTCTAGGAGTTTTATACTTTCTGCCTTATATTTCAGTCTTTTATCCTTTTGAGTTGATTTTTAGATATAGTATATGATAAGGGTCCAATTCTTTTGAATAATCAAATTTACTCAGAATCATTAAAGAGATTATCATTTACTGATTGTTTTGTATGAGTCCAAAGGGTAGCTGATAATAATTGACAACTAAATTCTAAAGTCAGAAACTTTGGATCTCAAGGAGTCACTTTATAACAATGCAGAAAAAGGCTAATCTCCATTTACTTCACATATTTTATTCTATTCTGCTTAGAACAACACTTTAAATTTTTTTCCTGAAAAAACTTGCCTCTAGATCTATACATATGTGTATTTTCCAAGCAAAAAGTTTAAGAAGCTTTTATGTCTTAGAATCTTGATCTTATTATGAATATTATATTAACTCACATTGCATTTCTGATAACATTAATCTAAAAAAATGAGTTTCTTTTCTGCTATGTCATATCACTAGAAATATATGTAAACCCCTTCATTAAGTAGAGAATGGGCTAGTCAGATCTATTAAGTGTGCAGTTTGATTTTTACAATCCAAGTAACTGATTCTTGATTCTAAGGTTCAGATGGTGATATCTGGTTATTCCAAAGGGGGTTTTCTCTTAACTATAATTTAAAAGATAGAGGATTTGTTGAGAGTGTTTTAACCTATTATCTTGATTATGTAAGAAGTTACTGCACAGAATTTTTCCTCTCTCTGTCTCTGTCTTTCTTCTTTTGTGGTACTAAGGACTGAACCCAGGGGTGTTCTATCTGTGAGCTACACTCTAAGCCCTATTTTTGATTTTTTATTTTGAACAGGGTCTCACTAAGTTGTCAGGGGCCTTGCTGAGGGGCAGAGGCTGGCATCAAACTTCTGATTCTCCTCTTTCAGCCTCTCAAGTATGAGATTATAGGCATGTACTGCCACACCCAGCATCTACACAGAATTTCCAACAGGATGTTAGGGGATGGATTTCCAGTTCTCCTCCCCATGGAGCACTGGAGATGGCTTCCCTGCCAGTTGGTAGAGATCCTCTCCATGCCCCATTTATTTCTTACTCTATTCTTATCAGCTTGGCTGGACATCTACCCCTCACGTCAGGCTCTTATTTGGAAACACATACACACAAAAAACTGTCTCTGGGTTTGAGTGCTTCACCTCTCAGTTTCTCTAACCACTGTGGAGATTAAGGTTATTCCTTCCAAATCTGTTGGAAGAAATGTATTTTCCTGCATTAGGTCCTAATAGAGAATAGTCTTTCTGATGTCACATCATTAACTGTTCCTTCCTCTAGGAACACTGATGTCTCTAATACACAGTCACTTCCAGATCTGTACGTTTTACAATTAATATAATGTTGTCAGCCAGATAAATATACACATCATATGTGTATGTCTACGTGTGTACATGTGTGTATATGTAGAGAGAGAAAAAGAGGTAGAGAGAGAGAACATACACTTGTATAGTCTGGATGCTAATTATTGTGTAATAATCATCCATTCATTAGAAAATTAAAATGAAAGCAAAAAATATGGTTTTCCATCCATTGTTAAGCAGGCTGAAAGTCAAGCTGAAAAGAGCTAAAATGAATTGACTCTGGGCCATCAGATTAGTGGAATAAATAACAGTAGGTGAAATATACTATTGCAAACCATAACTTTGCTCAGAGTAGTTTGTTAATTAAAAGGTGTTGGCTTTAGGAAGGAACTCTTATTTTTTCCAAAAGTGTTTGAAGACATTTCTCTAGTCTACATTTTTAATTGGTTTCAAGAGTACATGATTAGTCAGACTAACAGCTTTACTTAAAGCTTTAAAGAAGCTACTAAATCTTTCAAAAACATACACACCACACACACAATGTGTTTGGCATATTTCCTTTGAAGTAGTCACATGCAGTTTTTCTGTAATTCACAGGTCTCCTTTGGTTGATAAGAATGCAAGAAGCACATATTCTATTTCTAGCTTTGTTGTGTGAATGTGGATAACTTTTGTTTGTTTTTCTATTTGAAAAAAATTAGTCAATTTACTAAATGATAAGTGATCACACTCACATTAACTGTTATGTTAGAGAATATAAAAAATGCTATTAAGTATTCTTTTCTCCTCACCATGCCATATTAGAAAAAGACAACAATGATATATACAAACTGCATTACTGTTTAGCACTATGGGACAGAGGAAAGACATATACTTCCATCTCATTAATAGATAAAATAATAGTAAGCAAGATTGGGGAATATTTTCTTTCTGAATATTTGAAAGGATCACATGTAGCTAAACAAAATATGTAAGGACACTTGTTATCAAAATTAGGAATTATATCTGGATTTTAAGAAAGAAGAGTCTCTTATATGCAGGAGATAACCTCACCTTTTCCCTCTAAATATTTATAGTCTATATGTATAAGTTGTAAAATTAGAAACAAATTTTATAATCATATAAGTATTTATTTTGCCTGCATTTTTCATATTTCTAAAGAGTAATTAAATTACATGAATCAACTGTCATATAATTCACATTCTGGCATAATAAGAGCTTGTATTATACATAGACAAGGCCTAGAGAACTAGAATCAAGGATTCATAATAAATTATTATATTTTTGGATTTTAGCAAAATGTATTATGTGTGGGAACCATGGCCTTTTAAGACTCAGTGATGCTACCTATTTCCCATATTAATTTATTAATTATTGCTAAGATTATAATCCAAATAATAAATATCTGTTGTATTTAGAAAAAATAGAGACTACCACCAATACTACCACAACCAGCACTGTTTATAAACCCTGTTTTCTTTCATTTTAACAAAACTTTAGAACAAACATCATTATTTTCATTTTATCAAAAGGCAAAGTAATTTCTCTTGGATCTCACATTAGAATTGACAAATTGCCAAGACAGGTTGATTAACCACTACACATATTTCCAAGACTCATGTGGTCATCATGAACATTTCCTACATATCCTACTCAATATGTAATAATTATTAATCACTCCAATATCTTTGACTCTAAGAGTTATGTTTCTAATATATTATACTTAAAAATAAATCTCATATCATTTTTAATTTGGGAGAGAAGAACACTTGATCTAGCCATAATAATATGGATTATAATAATCATTATAACTTAAATATTATTCTTGAGGAGTATCTCCAAAGTGACTTCACCCAAACATGCATCCTTTCTTAACTAATTTACAGAAATAACTAACCCTTGCATTTTCCT
This sequence comes from Graphiurus murinus, assembly GCA_004027655.1. Lineage (NCBI taxonomy): Eukaryota > Metazoa > Chordata > Mammalia > Rodentia > Gliridae > Graphiurus > Graphiurus murinus. The sequence continues at coordinate 2,178 of PVLC010002444.1, read as the reverse complement.
TTTTTAATTTTCATCTTCTAAGTGCCCTTCCATATTATATGAGTTTATAAACTCTTATATGAATTTATCCTACATACACTCAATGAAAAGAAGGGTTTCTCAACCTTGGCACTATTGACATTTTTGCTTAGATAATTCTTTGTTCTAAGTGATTGTCCTGCACATGGCAAAATCAGCATTATTTGTCAATATTACTGACTAGAGCAACTCCCAATTATTACAACAAAAATTTCCCAAATAATACAATATTACCAAATGTTTCCTGAGGTGAGAAAAACTGCTTCTGGGTTGAGAACAAATGCATTCAATGGAATTTTAGTTTCTTTCTCTCTCTAGTCCCATAGATTGTCTATGTACCTTTTTAACATTTGTTTGTGCTTTCTTATTCTCAGAAGTATAGAGTAATAGAAAAGAACTCCTTCTCTTACCCACATGATATTGAGCAGGCATTGAATAAACAGTAAAAAAACCAAACTTATTACTGCCAGGAAATACTAAATAATATTACAGAGGAAATGTCTTGGTGATAAAAATGACATCATCTCTTGTGGAGATTCTTTTCATGCCCGCACTTAAACCCTTATAGTGAGATAATCTATATTAACTAATTAAGACCTGTAGTATACTTTTCCACTCCTGGAAAGTGGGTTGGCCAAATGACTTGTTTTGGCCAATAGGATATTAGCAAACATAAAACAAGCTTGAAAAAATGTTTGAGTATTGGGCTATGCTTGGAATTGTTTCTCCAAATGTATGAATGCTGCAATCCTACTAAATAATCGCAGACAAGTGACCCTGTTACCCACAACAGTATCAAGCAACAGTAACAAATACCAGATACATGAGTGAGGCCATCAACTACCAGCTGACCATGAACACATGAATGTGGTAGCTGAATCTAGCAAAAGAACCACCCAGATGAATCCAGCTCTAAACAGACTGAACGGTCATGAGTGAATTAAATGATTTTTGTTTCAGTCCATGACATTTGGTGGTAGTTTGTTACACAGCAATATATAACTGATACAGCATCAATTTTCATCTATAAAACACTTGCATCCAATATAGAATTTAAGATGCCCCTCCCTTTGCTAAAGAAAAAAAGGCTGATCTAGCAGAGACAACACAGCTGGAAAAGGAAATCTTCAAGTTAAAGTGTGAAAGACATAAAATGGAAGATTCCCACAGTCATTTTAATGATGCTTGTAAATCAGGCAGCTAGAGTTTTTTCCAGATTTTCGAAGAAAGAAATACCTCCAGTAGAAATCAATTGTTAATGCATTTAGAACTGTGCATAGGTATAAAGTACAGAGTGTAATAACGAGAGCCAAGAAGGAGGTAGCCTAGTACAGAAGATGAGGGGGAAAAAGTTAGGTGAAACCAAAGGAGATCATGCTGTTGATGAAGGGTAACCACCAAATCCAAGGTATATCAGAAAAATATCTATATAACCATTTGACTTTAACCAGCAAGATAACTGCATAAAGTTCTCATTAAGAAAATGCACTGCTATCCTACTAACATTTTAGCACCTTAAAATTCCTGAATTATATATTCAGTCTTTGGTTTATTTGTATTTAGTAGTCACTTCTCCCTAAATAGAGACAGGATTCTGCAGGTTGAGTATGCACAAAATGATGTATGCAGTACTCTCTACAAAATTTAGTCTAAGTGAATCTTGTATTTATAATTCTATCACAGTTTCAATCTAGAAATTCATCAGGCAGAAAAAAGGCAGAGGAACCATTAGATGCAATATGAATGAAGCAGTCTTAGTCTAAAATTGTAGATTCTTTTGGGTTGAATTGATAATAATAGCATTGAACAATGAACAGTATTAAATGACTTTTTAGTCATTTTCTCCATTGGTATTGACAAGGAGGGCATTATTGTTACCAATTTATAGAGTAGGAAATAAAATTTGGATAAACTAGATGAATATCTAGTAAATTAAATGGAAGGTTCTGAACAATCTCTGTATCAAAGAAAGGGCCAGGTATGGTGGTGCACACCTGTAATCCAAGTACTTGGGAGGCTGAGACAGGAGGATCACAGATTTGAGGCCAGCCTCAACAATTTAGTGAGATTCTGTTTCAAAATAAAAATTTAAAAGGTCTGAGAGTACAGCTCAGAGGTAGAATTCCCTTGGGTTCAATCAAAGAGACAGAGAGGGAGAGG
>PVLC010002443.1:86077-114717 GCA_004027655.1 Graphiurus murinus | reverse complement strand
TTTTTTTTTTTTTTTGCGGTACTGGGGATTGAACTCAGGGGTGTTCTACCTCCGGGCTACACCCCCAGCCCCATTTTTTATTCTTTATTTTGAAACCGGGTCTCACTAAGTTGCGGAGGAGTGCCTCACTAGGTAGCTGAGGCTGGCTGTGAACCCGGATCCTCCAGTCTTAGCCTCCCGAGTGCTGGGATTACAAGTGTGTGCCACCACGCCCAGCCCCAGCCCTCTTTATTTTTAATTTTGAGACAGGGTCTCACTAAGTTGCTCAGGCTGGCCTTGAACTTTCAATCCTACTGCCTCAGCCTCCCAAGTTGCTGAGATTACAGGCATGTGCCACCATGCCCAGCTACCAAGACACATTTGAAAACACTAAGATATCATTTAAAAGGAAACCCTCAAGTGGCTCAAGACTGGATGGAGAGGGGGTGAGGGGAGGGGTGGATGGGCGGAGGAGGGAGTACCGAGTGGAAGGACTTTCAAGGAGAGCAGCCCAAGAGAGGCCAGGCCAGGTTCTGAGACTGTGGACGCAGGGTTCCTAGTGTCTGGAACGTCCTCTACTGCTACGCAGGCTGGGTTCAGGGCTGGCTCCGAAGGCAGGCAGCCACTTCTGCCCCTTGGTGGTCCTCCCCAGGAAGGAGCCGAGGGCAGACACTGCCCTTAGGTAAGGGTGCCCCTGGTGCCCACTAGGCCCAGCTCGCGCCTGCTCCTTCGTCTGGATGCTCAGCCTCTGGCCCCCTTGCACCCCCAGTGCGTGGAGGCAGCGGGTTGTGCAAGGGTCAGGAGGCTGGGCGGCAAGCTGGCGGGGAGGGAGACTCCCCAAGGGCTCCCCACTCCCTGCCTCCCCCCCCCCCACACACACACACATGCAGCCTGCCTGTGTGCGCAGCAAGCTCCTCCTGCCTCCTCCGCAGTGGTTGTCAGGTTGTCAGAGCCTGTTTGGCCTGAGGCTTCTCACCCGGGTGCCTCCTCCCCCTCGCCTTCCTGCCCAAGAACAGCAGCCAGAGGCCTGAACCGGAGGAGAGCCAGGGGCTGGAGTCGGGCTGGGGCAAGGCTGAGTCCCCAAGCCCAGCAGAACCCTGTGCCCCTGGGGACAGAGGCAGAGGATGCCCTGCCTGAGCTGAGCTGAGCTGAGCTGAGCTGCAGTAGGGAAGACAGGACTGCGCCTCAGACACAGAAACACAGCCAGGAAGACTCCAGATTTTAAGCCGTGAAAATCAGATCCTGCTGAGAGAGAAACAGCCTCTGCAGGAGGAGAAAGTGGTTTCATAATAGTCCCAGCCATCTCAAGGTGACCCTGGCTGCCTCAGGAGGGAGGGAGTTCTCCATCAAAGGAGGTAGTCAAGCAGAGGCTGCCCAGGTTAATCATCTCTGAATATTCATTGGTATCGGCTTTAAGTGGCCCAATCCAGGTAGTCAGTGGGAAGGCGGGGTCAAACCACAGGAGAGTTTTAAGTCCCTTCCAGCCTGATATGCAAGACAGGGTTAATCTGGGCAGGGTCCTCCCAGGAGGTGGAGGGACTCAGAGAAAGGGCTTCTCTGAAGGGCTGGGCTGGGCCAGGCCTGCGGCTCCGGAGCCTGCGGAAGCCTTCGGCAAGCAGCTGCTAGACACCAGCCCTCGCCCCAAGGGGGTAGGGGCTTAGGTCCTGGGGGTGCCGGGCGGCAAAGGGGAGCCAGACAGCTTCTTAGAAAGTGGCAGGCAGGTGAGCGGGGCTCCCCAGTGATAATTAAGGAACAAAGGTGCCGAGGCGCACAGAGCCTGCGCAGGCCTCTGGGGCAGGCGGGCTAATGGGAGCCTGGAGGAGAGGTAATAACAAGCGGACGAGAGGAGCAGACAGCCCGGCGTCGCTACGCCCACAAGCCGCCCCCTCGACCTCCTGCGCCAGAACAATAACCAGAGCGCCCAGCCCCAGCGAAAAAACAGGATGGTGCACAGAGCTGTGCCCTTTCCCGGTTCCCTCGAGGTGGTGGATGTGGGTTTGCAGGGAGAGGGGCCCAGGGGAACAGCTGCACCCCAGGGTGACAGGAGGGGCACATCTTCCCCCAGAGAAGGGGGAAGAGAACTTGGGCAGGTGAGTGGGCATTCACCTGGGATCCCAGAGGTCTATGGGTGCTGGGAGGAAGAGCCCTACCTGGTCTTTTTATTTATTTTTCCAGGTATTAGGGATTGAACCCACAGTCTCATGGATCATACTAGGCAGGCGCAGGGCTGTACCCCAGCCCACCCACCTGGCCTTAAAGGCAGCCACGTTCTCCCTGCAACCACCGTCCTGTGACTCACCTCCCCACATGCTGGAGGTGGTCACTGAAAGGAGAGCACTGGGCTAGGAGTCCTGGGGTCTGTTTCTGCTTTGGGCAGTAGTGTGTCCCTGGACAAGGTTCTTGAAGCCTCGACTTCCTCGCCTCCTGATATGAAAATGATAATATATACCAGAAGGATAGACAGGACAATTTGATGGGCTGGTGTCCAGGAAAGGCCCTGGCTCCTAGCAGCCCTGGATACAGGTGCCCCAGACTAAATGGAAATCAGCCCCTCACAGAGAGCCGCACAGCAGGCCAGGCCGCTCTGTGAGCCTGCAAGAGCAAAATGTAGTCACAAAGCCTCACCTCTAGTCCTGCCCCCTAACACACACACACACACACACACACACACACACACACACACACACACACGCCTGTATCACACCTGGCACGCCAGAATCCCACAGGGCCATGCACATCTTTGAGGTTTTTGCTCCTCAGTGACACCCCAGAGAGAGGCCTGCATGGTCACCCCACCACCAAGACACCCCGTAGTGTTCACGCCTACTCACCACATAGACCCCAGCAATGAATAAAGAGTGAGAGATTATGTACACACACACGTGCACCTAAGATTGTACAACTTTGGAAATGGGACTGAGAGCTCCTCTAGGTCAGCCCCCGCTTCCAGAGGAGGGACCATTTGACGCCGTCACAACTGTTGGTTGTCTAGTCACTGAAGGCCTCTGTTTGCACACGCACACTGTGCATTTGTTCCCATGCACACAGGTGATTGGTGTCTTTGGCTAGTACTGTAACTGGTCTCCTCCCATCCTCACCCTCCTTACCCTAATCTGACCCAGCATTGTGCTAATTCATCTTTTCCAAGACTCAGATTTCTCTGGGTCTCTCTGCTGCTCTGACACCCTTCATGGCTCCCTATTGCCCTCTAAGATAAAGTCCAAGGACTTCACCCCACCATTCCTCTCTCTTGTTCTGTAGTGGCTTCCTCAACTTCATAGGAACCCAGTAACCTTATTACAAGGACATCAATGCCGTCCCCCAAACCAGGCTTGAATCTCTTTCACAAGCAGTATTTTGTTTTTTCAAAATATAATTAGATTTGCTTTATCCCCCCCAGCTTTATTGAGGTACACCCTTCACAAGTTATTGCCAAGCCTTCCTTTGAGGTTCTGGTAATGAGCACTCACTACTCTCTCTGAGCTAGCCCGTTTTATTTCGGCAGCTGCAGTTACTCGAGCTGAATCTAGTGAAGCCAACCCAGCCTGGTTCAACCTCTGCCACCTCCTGAAGTCTCCTGGAACCTCTTGCCCAGGCTTCTCCCTGCCTGTCTTCAGGAGGTGAGGCCTCTTCCTTGCCACGAGACCACGGAGCCTCAGGGAGCCTGAACAGCACCGCTGCTGTGACAGGGTGTCCCGGCGTGTGCAGGTCTGTCCGGGCATTCTGGGCCCAGATGAGCATCGGAGGCCCCACTGTGCCAGCTGTTTGCCATGATGTTTGGTTCTGCTCCTCTCTCCCTCTAGGGTAGTGGACACAGGCCAGGGAGGGGTCAGAGTCCCTTTTCTGCCCAATTGCAGTCTCCAAACTGTCATAGCACTTTTAGCGTTGTAATGTAACTGCATCCCAAGTTCCCGTTCTCTGACTCTCTCCCTGCGTGACTTTCCTCCAAAGGACACATCCCTGTCCATAGACTGTGTCACGTCCTCACTTCTTTTGAGTTGTTTCTCTTTCCCTCTTATAGAACCAGAGCTCTTGGGCTGTTCTGTTCATTTCTTTTCTTTCTTTCTTTCTTTTTTTTTTTTGCAGTACTGGGGATTGGACTTAGGGGCATTCTACTCTTGAGCTCCACCCCCAGCCCTATTTTGTATGCTTTATTTTTTATTTTATTTTATTTTTCAGTACTGGGGATTGAACTCAGGAGCATTCTACCTCTGAGCTACACCCTCAGTCGTATTTTTTATTCTCTATTTTGAAAAAGGGTCTCACTAAGTAGCTGTGGCTGGCCGTGAACCCGGATCCTCCAGTCTTAGCTTCCCAAGTACTGGGATTACAAGCGTGCGCCACCATGCCCTACCGTATTCTTTCTTTCTTTCTTTTTTTAAAATTTTATTTATTTATTTACTTATTTATTTATTTATTTATTTATTTATTTATTTATTTATTTATTTGTGGTACTGGGGATAGAACCTGGGGGCATTCTACCTCTGAGCTACAGCCCCAGCCCTATTTTTTAATTCTTTATTTTGAAACAGAGTCTCATTAATTGTGGAGGGCCTCACTAAGCAGCTGAGGCTGACTGCGAACCCAGATCCTCCAGTCTCAGCCTCCCAAATGCTGGGATTACAAGCGAGTGCCACCACGCCCAGCTTTGTATTCTTTATTTTGAAACAGAGTCTCACTAAGTTGTGGAAGGCCTCACTAAGCAGTTGAGGCCGGCTGCAAACCCAGATCCTCCAGTCTTATCCTCCCAAGTACTAGGATTACAAGCGTACACCACCATACCAGTTGTTCATTTCTTGTGTGTGTGTGTGTGTGTGTGTGTGTGTGTGTGTGTGTGTGTTGCTGGGGATTGAAACTAAGGTCATTCTACCTCTGAACTATGCCCCCAGTTCTTTTTTTTTTTTGGCGGTACTGGGGATTGAACTCAGGGGCATTCTACCTCTGAGCTATACCCCCAGCCCTATTTTTTTTTTTATCCTTTATTTTGAAACCGAGTCTCACTAAGTTGCGGAGTGCTTCACTAGGTAGCTGAGGTTGGCTGCAAACCTGGATCCTCCAGTCTCAGCCTCCCGAATGCTGGGATTACAAGCATGTGCCACCATGCCCAGCTCCTTTTTTTATTTTTATTTTTGCAGTACTGGGGATTGAACCCAGCCCTGTTTTTTATTCTTTATTTGGAAACAGGGTCTCACTAAGTTGCGGAGTGCCTCACTAGGTAGCTGAGGCTGGCCACAAACCCGGATCCTCCTGTCTCAGCCTCCCAAGTACTGGTATTACAATCGTGTGCCACCACACTCGACTATGTGGCATGCACACCCGATAGACAGTCCCTGTGGGCGGCCGAGCTGAGGCCTCAGGTGTGGCAGGAGAGGTGGAATCGTAGCAGTCTTCTCTGGTATTGCAGGGGAAGGAGGAGGAGCCAAAGACTGAGGAAATGGAGACAAAGTGAAGCTGCTCCCCTTTGGCCCAGTAGTCATGGAGTCAGCTCCTTCCTGACTCTTCCTCTTTTTAAATTTCTTTCCTTTTTGGTGGTACTGGGGATTGAACCCATGGATGTGCCACCATTGAACTACACACCCAGCCCTTTTTTTATTTTTTATTTTAAGGCAAGGACTCCCTAAATTGCTCAGGCTGGCCTTGAACCTGCAAGCCTCTTGCTTCAGCCTCCTGAGTCACGGTGGGTGATTGCACCTTTCTGACACTTTGTTTTTGGTACTGAGAGTTGAACCCAGAGGCATTCTATCTCGGAGCTACACCCCAGCCCTCTTTAGTTTTTCATTTTGAAACAGAGTCTCACTAAGTTACTGAGGGCCTTGCTAAGCTGCTGAGGCTGGCCTCCCTCCTGCAGTCCTCCTGAATCAGCCTCCCAACTCCTGGGATTACAGGTGTGCGCTTGACGCCCAGCTACACCTTTCCGACACTTTCTAATAGAGCAGCTCTGAGCTTCACTCAGCTTCTCTGATCCCAGTTTCTCCAGCTGAAAAATGGAGGAAGCAATAGTGCCTGCTTGTTAACAGGGCAACTGGAACAGAGTGGGCCCTCCATCTTATCTATCGTTGTTGAAAGGATGTGGATGACATGAAGATGGTGAAAAAAATAAATAGGGTAAGCTGGGCCCGGTGGTGCGTGTCTGTAATCTTTGTACTTGGGAGGCCGAGACAGGAAAATCATGGGTTCAAGACCAGCCTCAGCAATTTGGGTCACCAGCAATTTAGTGAAACCCTGCTCAAAAAAAACTTAAAAATTAAAAAATAAAAAAAAAATTAAAATAGGTCTAGGAGTGTAGCTCATAGGTAGAAAGTCCCTGGGTTCAACCCCCCAGTACCACACACACACACACAAATTTTAAAACAGATGAAACGAGGGGCCAGCCTATTATTCTCTGTCCTGCTGGTCACCTCGGACTCCTCTCTGCCCTTTGGGTTAAAGGAAGCAGGACCCCGGGGGGCGGGGCCGTGGTGGAGCTGAAGGCTGGATGGGGACTCAAACGCAGGGACCCAGAGAGGAAATGGTCAGGCCAGTGGACGGCTAGGCCCAGGGAGGCCAGACTGTCCAGTCCTTGGGAGAAAAAGGCTGAGGCGGACTGCACTTCCCTCCCAGTCCCCTGGCAGCTGTGCCTGAGGGCCAAGGGCGGCACCAAGGACTGCCTGCGGGGGGGAGACTTGGGTTGTGTCTTCATTGATAGGGGTTCTGCCAGCCCTGGGTTAAGAATGTCCTTGTGCTGGAAGTCAGGGAAAATAAAAGACAAGGACTCAGGAGATCCAATCTCTATCCTGACTCTGCCTCTCACTCACCTAAGGGCAAGGCGCCCCTCCCCCACTCTGAGCCTCAGTTTCCTCCTCTGTCAAATGGGAGAATCGGACTCAGTGATCTTTAGCTCCACCCTGATGAATGGGCTACATTTCTCCAGAGAAAGAGACAAGAAACAGGACGGCACAGTGCCTGGCACTTAGGAGGTCCTGGAGGTGAGGCACCTCTCATTCCACCTCTGCCAACTGAGAATCCTCCAAGAAGCCAGAGGCCATGATTAACCCATCGGCCTCCTCAGCTGGCCTCTGCCTCTTCCCAGCCCAGCTCTCTCCATGCTACCCCATTCTGGCTACCTCCCAGCATCCTGCCTCCCCTCCCTGCCCCGCCCAATAGTGACGGAGCCACAAGTTTTCTGCGAGAGGCCTGCCTTGCCTTCTGCTCTTCTCAGTGAGTCCCTGGCAGGGAGGCCAAGGGGGTCCCCCAAGCTCCTCAGAGTCAAGCCTCGGCTCTCTGGGGCCCCCTCAGGAGGTTTCTACCCCTGTGCCAAGCCCAAGGCCTCTGCTAGTTTGAGTTTCTCCAGTGCCCAAGTCCTACAGACTTCAGAGGGATTAAAGACCCTGTCATCCCGCACTGAGCTCTGGTCCCCATAGAGCCCCCAAATTCCTGCCCACAGAAGGTGGTTGGGGAGGCAGCATACATGCCTCCCTGTGGTGGAAGATCCCTTTGCAGCCCGCCTCCCAGAGCCAGGGACGCGTTTTCCGGCTGAGGTTTGAAGCTGGAGTTGGTATCCGCCCATTGTCAATGTCAAGGGAAGGAGAGGTCGTTTCGGGCGGGAGCAGACATGGTGAAATGTCTGTGAGTCCTGGGAACCCCCACAGTCTAAGCTGGCATGAAGATGTTCTAGGGCAGGGGCCTGGAGGAGCCGGCAGAGGCTGAATTATGGAGGAGTCAGCAGGGGGAGAACAAGCAGGCTGCCCGGAAAAATGGGAAGGCCACAAAGCCAGATACTATGTTGCTAATTAAATATGTTATTTCTACCTTCTTGGGCAATACTCCTTCACAATAACAACAAATTTATATAAAGCCAAGATTTTGTTTTTTTAATTTCTTTTCTTTTCCTTCCCTCTCCCCACCCCCCTTCATTACTGGGGATTTAACCTAGGAGCATTTTACCTTGAAGCTATACATACTCCGGTCCTTTTTTTTTTTTTTTTTTTGGTATTGGGGATTGAACCCAGGGGCATTCTACCTCCGAGCTACATCCCTAGCCCCCTATTTTTTATTCTTTATTTTGAAACAGGGTCTCACTAAGTTGCGGAGTGCCTCACTAAGTAGCTGAGGCTGGCCACGAACCGGGATCCTCCAGTCTCAGCCTCCCAAGTACTGGGATTATAAGTGTGCGCCACCATGCCCAGCTCTCCTTTTTTATTTTGAAACAGGGTCTCACTAAGTTGCTGAGGCTTGTCTCAAACCTACAATCCTCCTGTCTCAGCCTCCCAAGTACTGGGATTACAGGCATGTGTCATCATACCCCGCTAAAAATATATTTTAAAATAGTTTTTGAAATATGGCTGAATATTTATGACTAAAGCACTCTAATTTAACTTATTAAAACTAAAAGCAAGAACATAAATTATAACTAATTAATATCACAATAAGAAATTAATGTTTAATTAAGTCTACATTTTAAATTTATGTAAATCTAATTAATAAATGAGTGTGTGTGTGTGTGTGTGTGTGTGTGTGTGTGTGTATGTTTCACTGGAGATAGAACCCAGGGGGGCATTCTACCTCCAAGCTACACCCTAGCCTTTTTTATTTTTTGTTTTGACACAGGGTTTTAGCCGGGTCTAGGACAAGAGTATCACAGGTTTGCAATCAGCCTCAGTAACTTAGTGAGGCATTCCACAACTTAAGTGAGACCCAATTTCAAAAATAAAAAAAAATAAGCTGGGTGTGGTGGCACACACTTGTAATCCCAGTACTTGGGGGGGCCAAGACAGGAGGATCACAAGTTTGAGGACAGCCTCAGCAAGTAGTAAGACTCTCATCAACCTAGTGAGACTGTTTCAAAATAAAAATTAAAAAATAGGGCTGGGGATGTAGCTTGGAGGTAAAATGTCCCTGGGTTCAATCCCCAGTACCACACAAATATTATTGTAATAATAATAATAATAATAATAATAATAATAATAATAATAATAAATGGGACCGGGGGGTGTAGCTCAGAGGTAGAATGCCCCTGGGTTCAATCTCCAGTGCCACACACAAAAAAAAGAAAAAAGAAACAGGATCTCATTAGGTTGCTGAAAGTCTCACTATATTACTGAGGCTGTCCTTGAACCTGTGATCCTCCTGTCTCAATCTCCCAAGTACTGGGATTACAGGCGTGTACCACCATGCCCTGTACATGAGGTAATTTTATAAAATACAATTCCAATGTTCAGTATCTGTCAAATTGCTAATGTAAACATTCACTATCAAATTTCATGTATGTTCCACCTAGGCCTACTTTAACACAAATTAAATAATGGTTATATGAGTTATTTAATACAGTAAAATGATTCTTGCCTGCAGTGTGCTTCTATCTTGAATACTATGCTAATTTGTGAATACTCTGAGACTCAGAGAAACAAGAACATAGGTGTTGGATACTACTAGGAAATTTTGTTATGCAAATAACAAAATAATCCATTGCATTATTCTTGAATTAAAAAATAATCTATTGTACATACACCATCTGAAAGGAAAGATTAACAAGTATATCTATTTATTTTTTACATCAGCTCTGTACTTACACAAATTCCACCTCTGACACTGGTGTGTAGACAGGGTGACTTTTTATTCCAAGAACCTAGAGCAAAAAGCCCCTGATTAGGGTTCAATCAGTGTTAGTCACAGGTGCAGATGTTTAAAGTTATGAGGCGGCACCAGGCAGAACACAACATATCCTGTAGGACCTCTGCTGCTGAGGGTTTTTTTGTTGTTGTTGTTGTTTTGAGGGGGGTAGGGGAGTGGGTACTGGGGATTGAACCCAGGGGCGTTCTACATCCAGGCTAAACACTTATCCCTTTTTGTTTTGTTTTGTTTTTTGTTTTGAAATAGAGTCTCCCTAAGTTTCTGAGGGTTTCATTAAGTTGCTGAGACTAGCCTCAAATCTGTGATCCTCCTATCTCAGCCTTCCAAGTACTGGGATTACAGGTGGGCACCAGCTCTGAGGTTCTTTAACCAAGGCAGTGGGCCACATGTTTATGCCCAGAGCCTGGAGCTGGGCTGCCTCTTCTGGCTGGAAGGACAGCACTGCATTGCGGTATCAAACAGAAGTGACACTGTAGGGTTTCCTATCAGAAAGGCCACTGTGGTGACTCTGGCGAAATGGATCAGAGGGGAGTGGGGACACTTTTAGAGAGGACTGTGGAAGAAAAGATGGAAGCCTGGGCTGGGGAATAGAGTTGAGGACAGAGAAATAAAGGAAAGAAATAAAGTTCCTTCTCCCTTTCCCATGATCTCTGGAACCTTCTCTCCAAGTCTGGAACTAGAGCACCAATAATCATAATCAGTAGTCAGAGAATTCAGGCTGACTGCAGTGGCATACACCTGTAATCACAGTATGTGGGAGGCTAAGACAGGAGGATAGCAGGTTTGAGGCCAGCCTCAGCAACTTAGCAAGACCCTTGGCAATTTAAGGAGACCCTGTTTTAAAAATAAAAAATAAAAAGGAAGCCGGGCATGGTGGCGCACGCTTGTAATCCTAGCATTTGGGAGGCTGAGACCGGAGGATCCGGGTTTGCGGCCAGCCTCAGCTACCTAGTGAGGCCCTCCGCAACTTAGTGAGACTTGGTTTCAAAATAAAGAATAAAAAATAGGGCTGAGGGTGTAGCTCGGAGGTAGAATGCCCCTGAGTTCAATCCCTAGTACCACAAAAAATAAATAGATAAATAAATAAATATAAAAAGGATTGGAGTAGAGCGTCCCTGGGTTCAATCCCCAATACCAAAGGTGGGGGAGAAGTCAGAGAATTCAGAATCAAGGACAAAAGATGGCCAAGACATGCCAGCCCTGAGCTAGTTTCTGGACTCCAGCAGTTAGCAAGTGACTAAGAGGAAGCAGACCTGGCCGCCCTTCCCCATGCAGGGCAGGGTATGCCTTTAAGTGCAAAGAGAGGACTCTGAGCTAGACCTCAGGATGCACTGCTCATTAGTGGGTGTAAGGCAGAGGACCAGCTGGGGCCGAGGCCAGGTAGGAGTACCCAGCCCCAGAAGCCATCGCCAGGGAGGGCCCACTTGGTTTGGGGCCCGAGTGCCCCAAGGCATCAGGCTGGACAAGATGACCTCACAGGGAACCCTTCCAACTTCAGGCTCCTTGCCCTGATCCCAAGGGCTAAAACTCCACCCGCGTCCTCCACACTCCACCATGTCTACACCTGGCAGCCCTCACAGATGGTTATCTCCCCTCCCCCACCCCACGCCTCCGCCAGCCCCGCCTGTCCGTCTGCCAACAGCCCCACTTCTGGCCTTTCATCTCGTGCCACAGCAGCCGGCCGGCCGAGATGCTGCAATCCCCCCTCCGGCTGGCCAGCTCCGCAGCTCCTCCGCCACGGCGGCCAGGGACCTCGGTCCTCCAGGGCTTGGGCCTCCCGCTGCAGACCTGCCTGGCGTGGTCTGGGGGCCTGGCTGCTCCGTGGCCTGTAAACACAGATGCACTTTCAGAATCACATGCACACGCACCACGAGGCACAGTCCGCCGTCCTTTCCCCCTGGGTGCCCTCCCTCCTCGCTCCCCCACAGGACCCCACTGGGCTCTGGAGCCTTTTTCTTGCCCTGTCCCTTCTGATTCGAATATCCAGGCATCAAGGGACAGCTTGACAATTGGAGGGCCAGGCATTGCAGGTGCTAGCTGCTATTTTCTTCACCTGGATTTCCTCTTTTCCCTGGATTGGCAGAGGCAGGCCAGCACCGGGGCAGGGGTTGGGTGAACTGGCCAGTGGCAGGTCAGGATGACCAGCTCCTCAGGCATCGGCTCCCTTCCAACCTCAGAGTGGGGTGAGAGGGGCTGGTACTGGTGGGGAGGGGACAAGAGAAGACCTCTGTCACTGGTGGGAGGCCAGGTAGGAAGCCGCAGATGCTTTAGGGGGACAGGCAGGCTGGAGACAGCTCAAAGTGGCCCTGGAGGGCTTGCTGGGGGAATGGGTATGGATAAGATAGGAGAGGCTGAAAGGTAGCTTCTCCATGTCCCTGTCTCAGCAATAAACAGAGCCACATCTGGCAAAGGTGGGCAGCAATGTTGCCCAGAACCCCCGCCCCCCCAGCCTTGGACACACACGGTTGGGCCTAGCCTGAGTTCTGCTGAACAGGATCACTCAGGAGCTAGGCTGATGTGTGGGTACCTCCCACGCAGGCCAGGGGACCCTGAGGCCTCTTCTGTACCCTCCTGCTTGCTCTACCCCAGTGTTGGGGGCACTGCCCACTGCCAGTGGCATCCTGGTGACTTTCCAGAAGCCCTACTTCACTTCTTCATTCATAGCCCCGCTACTAGGGCATCCCCCTGTGGCACACCAGGAGCTGCACAGGGCGGCAGGGCCTGGGGAGCATTTCCAGCACCCCAGTGGTTTGCAAGTCAAGGGAATAGAAACAAAGACAGTCGGGGGGGGGGGGGTCCCAGGGGCTGGGAAAGTCTGGAAGCTGCACACACGAGGAAGCATGGCCCGGAGCAGGAGAGGCTAGGGAGAACAACGGTCCTCCAGCCCAGACTGAGGGATGACCTCCGTCACCGCCTGAACCAAAGGACAGGAAGAACACATGTGGGCATAGAGGGGGCAGGAATTACCCCCAAAGCAGGAAAGGCCTTGGGGAATAGGTGAAGGGAGATCCATAGCGTACTGTTTATTTTCCTGCATGGTTGAATCTCATACAAGAGTATATTCATGTACTACTTGTGGTACTTAAAATATAATAAATGGTGAAGTTTGGATAAAGCATTGAGTTTCGTTAATAGTAACATCCCAATGTTTGTTTCTTAGCTGTGACGAATGTACCCTGGTGATATTAACAAGGCTGTTAACAATAGGAGACGCTGAGTGAGGGACGTATGAGAATGCTCTCTTCTGTATTTGCAACTTTTTGGTATGTCTAAAACTAAAAAGTAAGCATAAAAAAATAGGATAAAGGCAGGGGGGAAAGTGCCTCACTGAAAATGCTGCTCTTAGGACAGCTGGTGACCCTGACGTGATCCTGGCTGGCATGGGAGCAGGCCAGCTGTAAGCTGGGGTCATTCCATAGGGCCTAGTGGATAAGGGGAATCTCGATGCCTGACAAGTGCACACTGGAGGATCTGCCTTGATGGGTAAGAGACATTCTCAGCTAATGGCAGGCCAGGTAGATAACCAGCCATGATGTGGTGATGGCAGCCAAATTCAGGCACCGAGAGAGCATGAAAGCAGGGACCCCAGCCCAGACTGGAGGGGACATGAGAGCTCAGTCTGAAGGTAAGTAGATAATAGACAAGGGAGAAGGGCTTTCTTTCTTTCTTCTTCTTTTTTTCCCTTTCCTTTTTTGGTTCTGGGATTGAACCCAGAGCTGTAACCCTAGCCTTTTAAAATTTGTTTTGTATTTATTTATTGGGGGGGGGGTGTACTAGGAATTAAACCTAGAGGCATTCTACCTCCAAGCTATTCCCCCAGCCTGATTTATTTTTATTATTATTTACTTGGAAATAAGTCTCAGTAGGTTGCTGAGAGCCTTGCTAAATTGCCTGGCTCTTGTTTTTTTTTTTTTTTTTTTTTTTTGGACACAGGGGCTTGCTAAGTTGCCTAGGCTGGCCTAGAACCCGCCATGAGTTTGAGTCCAGTTCGATGGCTTTCTAAAGAGAAGACCTGCTTGTTGTAGTAGCTCCTTCTGGCCGGGGGTTTGGGGTGGATCGGAATGGCAGCTCAAGGCCACCAGGGCCGGGACAGGACACAGAGCTTGGAGTCTGCCTGGAGTCCACACTCCTTACTCATCACATCCTAGAGCGAGTCACTTGAACTCTTAGGGCCTCCGTTTCCTCATCCATAAAGGGGAGATTATCGTTCTATCTGCCCTGCTTGACTCTCAGGGTTGTAAGCATCACATGAGCCATTCATCTTGAAAGGGCCTGGCGTGGGGCAGAATCACCCTGGAAAAATGAGCACCGAGTCGGCAGGTGAGCTGAATGGTGGTCACACCTCACCTGCCCAGTGCCTAGGTCAGTTCTGGCCACGCACGGTCCCCATGCAGAGCTCAGAGGAGTTCCCTGTGCCAGCCACTCCCAGGGAGCCAGGGTCCTCCCTGTGGTTGCTGGAGGCAGATGCCAGGCCCTCCCCAAGCCCCAGGAGTTAGGCCAGGGTCCCCTACGGAGGTGAGGGCAGGCGGCGGAGCCTGGGAGAGTGGCTGCCAGGGCTGGGAAGATGCTGAGGTGGGGATGGAGGTATCTGTGAGGGCCTGAGCCCAGGGGGGAAAAAATTCTTGCTGGAGCTGTATAATTAAAATCCTATTAAGCGGCGCCTGGCAGTCTCCCATCAACCCCCACCGAGGCTCCGCGCCGAACCCTCCAGCTGCGGCACCCTCTCTTCAGGCAACTGGCTGGGGGCTGGCTGGGTTTGGGGCGAGCCGGGGGCCAAGCTGGCTGTGAGCAGAGCCAGGGTGGGCAAGGGGCAGGCAGCGCAGTCAGCACTCCAGCCCAGGCCTGCATCTGGGCCCCTGCATCCCTGCCATTCTCCTCTCTGCCCCTGCCCCGGAGAACTGAGCGTCCTCCCTCCACCCCCTCAGCCCCTCGGGCCCCGGGACTGAGGCCCTGGCTTTCTGGCTTGCTATCTTCCCTCCTCCACTTCTGACTCTCCCAGGCTCTCAGCTCGCTTCTCTGAGCCCTGGAAGGCAGCGCCTCTGAACCCCATCCTGAGGCACCACCCGAGGCGTCTGCTCTCCAGACCCCAGCCAAGGGCTGGCCAGACTTGGGGAGGGCATGAGTCGGGCTGACTGTGGGAAATGCAGTCTGAGGCGACATCCTGAGGTAGCCCCCATCCCAGGCAGTGTCCCTTCCTGCTCACCTGAGGTCCCAGGCTCCTCTTTTCCATGCAGTCTGCCAAGACTCCCCCACCCACAATCTATGAACCTTCTCTGTGCCCCAGCCTCCCGGTGTTCACTTGGTCTGCCCTCTCTCGTCTTTCCTTGTTTGTATATGCTGAGTACATGGGAATCCTGCCTCCCCCATGGGTTGCTGTATCCCCCATCACTCTGGGGTGGGGACTCCCCACAAGCAGAGTGCAAGTGCTATGAGTCTGACGAGCTTGGGGGTTGACCGATCTCCCTTCAGGAGGGGCTCTGTCCAGAGAGTCATGGTGTTGAGTCCTGGGCAAGAGGAGGGGCACCTAGACCTAGGGGTTCACCCACCTTTTGAGCAGCATGGAGAAGCAGGGCCAATGAAACGGGGGGGGGCAGGAGGGGAGTGTGGGCCCTGGCCCTCACCCCTGAAGAATGAGTTCCAGCAGCATTCCAGATCTGTCCCCACCCCAGCCTTGGCCCTTGCCCCTTTGTTCTGCCACCTGGGGATGTGCTAATCCCCTCTGAGGGGTGTAATCTAATCTGGTCCCCCATAATCCCCCAGGTGCAGGGTGACAGTGGAGGGACTGGTGGGACTACAGGCCTGGTGCCATGAGCCCTTCTCTGTGATTCCTGACTCTTCCTGGGTCACGGAGCTGGAGATATCCTCAGAGGTCTTGGGATCCCATCCCTACCATCCCAGAATGGTCTCAACCACCTCAGCATGGACTAGGAGGTTTCCTGGACCTTCCAGACCTCCAGGGGAGAGGGGCTTCACTCTTTTCTTCAGAATCCCTGTAAAATCCCAAAGGAATGTCAGGAGCAAGGCTCACTGCCCTTTGACCTTTCCAACTAGGTTCTGCTGGTTTCTTAGAGGCCCTCTCACAGCCCAGGGTCCCCTTCACCATCTGAGGGGCCTCCCTGCCTCTTCCCAAAGATCTCCAGTAACTGGAGGAACCAGCTTTGTTCTTCTTTCCATCTGAGAGGAAGCTGGAGGGGGAAAGGGAGACCTCCCACTCTCACCCCCATCTCCAAGTTCTTCACCCAGACTTCTGCAGCATCAGCCTGCCATCTCAAGGAGTCAGAAGTTAAGGGTTAGCTGGGCGTGCTGGTGCACACTTGCAATCCCAGTACTTGGGAGGCTGAGACAGGAGAATTGCAGGTTCTCGGCCAGCCTCAGCTACGTAGTGAGGCCCTCTGCAACTTAGACAGACCTTGTTTCAAAATAGAGAATAAAAAATAGGGCTGGGGGTGTAGCTCAGAAGTAGAATGCCCCTGGATTCAATCCCCAGTACAGAAAAAAAAAAAAAAAAAGTCAAGGGTTCAAGGTCAAGCTCTGCCACTGACCACCATATGCTCTTGGGCAGCCATCACACCTCTCTGGGGACCCCCTTTCATCTCTTGAGGAGTCTATGGGTGTAGAAGAGGACTCACCCTCCACCATGCTGCTTTCCCTTCTTCTCCCTGGTTAGCCCTTCCCCATGTACATGCTTCCCAACAGGTACCTAGCCAACTCCTCTCCCTCACTATTTCACTTCCACAAGCTTTCAAGGACACACATTATGTAACAGGCCCTGTATCAGGGGAGGGGGCCACAGAAGCAAGACAAGGTATCTGTCCCTTGTTCTAGCTCCCCATTCAGGCCATTTAGAGGAGAGGTGAGATCAGAAAGCAAAGCAAGACAGCGGAACAGAAACAAAAAGATTGTTAGAACTCCATGCATCCAAAGAACTAAAGAGGGACAGGGTTGTTTGCGGGACCAAACTAGTTTTGAGCATAGGTTTTCTGTGCTGTTCAAACTGAAAGTCTCTTTGGAGGTGAGCTGGTGAAACTGAGGCCCAAGGAGAGGAAGTGCCTCCCCTAAGGCCCACAGCATGTAAACATCACACCAGGACCAGGGCCAGAGCCTAACCAAAGCAGACTGGTCCCTGCTTTAGAGGTCTCACAGTCTAGATGGGGAGGTGTCCAGTTATAGCAATACAGGGCACAGGAGCCAGGTCCCAGGGCACGCATGAGTTCACTGCCAGTGACGACAGAGGAAGAACATTCATTCTGATGGTGGGGACTCAGGGAAGACTTCCACAGAAGAGGGGAATGTGGAGTATGCAATTGTTCTGTGTTATCAGCAGAGAGGAGACCCTGGCTGGAGCCCACTCTATATCTGCACGCAGGAGATCAGCTTAGCTGTGTCCTTCTATGTGGCTTTCAACTGTTTGGCAACCCTCACCATGGCAAAAACCATTGCTCAGGTCAGACTCCTCACTGTAGAACAGGAGGTTCAGAGGAGGGGGGCAGCATCCCCACTGACACCCCCTGAGTCCTGCGGGCCTGACATTCTGGCTTCTGCCCGCTCCATCCCAAGTCACTCCAACTGGCCCTGGAAGCCCACAAAGAGTCATCAGGTTAAAAGAACCTTTGAAGAGAGGTATCCTAGTAGTGCACCCCTGTAATCCCAGTACTTGGCAGGCTGAGACGGGGGATCACAGGTTTGAGGAGAGCCTTGGCAAAGTATGTAGCAAGACTCTCAGGAACCTAGTGAGAGTCTGTTTCAAGACCCCCAAAAATAAAAAAATTAAAATGGGCTGGAGGTGTAGCTTGGAGGTTGAATGCCCCTGGGTTCAATCCCGAGAGAGAGAGAGAGAGAGAGAGAGAGAGAGAGAGAGAGAGAGAGAGAGAGATGCATCCTGTCATGAAAAGGTAGACGGGACCAGCAGGGAGCCAGGCTCTTAGGTTCTGGTCCTCTCTGCTTCCTGACTATGCATCCTTCCTCAGCTATCTCCTCAAGACCTCCAAGGAGACCCTCACAGCTGCAGGGCAAAGGCTCAGCCAGCGGAGGGTGCACACCTGCTCCGAAGCTGCAGTGATGTCATCTTCAGTTTTCCCGGATGTGGTATTTTCCTATGATGACAGACGAAGTACATGGGCCTTTCATTCCATGCTGAGGGCAGAATGGAACCGGGAGGATGGTGGGGTAAACGCCAATGATCCCCCCCCCTTGCCCCACCAGGCCAGAGAGAGGACTGAACAGGGCAGAAAATGCCTGCTCCTATTAGACATTTATCTCAGAGCCCTCAGCCACCAAAGTGCAAAGTTCTTCCTCTGCCTTCCATCTCTTGCTGCAATTAATTTAATTTAATGTATTTTCAATATTGGGAATGGAACCCAGAGCCTCTCCCATGCTATGCCAGTGCTCTTCCTCTAAACTACACTCCCAGCCCTTCTTGCTGCAATTTAAACAACTGTGCATTCATGTAGTCACCAAAAACAACAACAACTCAACTAGTGAGCAGCCAAGAATGGCTCTTCCATCGGGGCCCAGCACCCTGTGCATCAATAGGAGCCACAAAAGGGGTTTATGGTAAGACCCCAGCGCTTGAGAAGGTCTCAGCCCTATGATCAATTCTCTTTACACCCCCACATTTCCCATCTGTTCCCCACTCCCTACTCCTCTGGCCTTCACTTTTCTTTGGTTGCATTGACCCAGTTTTCCAAATTCTCTGCTTTGTCTTCAGTGCCATGTGATCCCAATGGGACAAATCACTCCCCTCCCTGGGCCTCAGTTTCCCTGTCTGTAAGAAGGGCTTTTGTCCCCCTTTGTTGGGGGGGGGTTGTCTCAAAGATCTCAGAACCCTCTAAGCCCCAGTTGGCTGAGTCAAACAGGGTCAAGGAGCTGGCCTGGCTCCCAGACCACAGAGGGAAGCCTTCCCTAGGAGGGTCTGGGATCCGGGCTTCTCTCTGGTCCCCGAGGGCAGGGCCATCTTGGCTGACAGCATCCTTGCCCTCCAATGTCCTGCCGGTGTCAGCAGCACCTCACCCCAGCCCCACGCAGGGTGACAGCATTGGGCTTCCCTCCCCATAGCGGGGCCTCTGGCAAGCTGATGAGCAGGAGGGTGGGGGTCCCCCCACTCCGAGTCCTATTACGTAGTGCCACCGCCCTGACTCTGTCATAATTCCCCAATTTTTTCCTCATTTGCATTCTGCCTGTGTGTGATTTCGGGGCCGCTCCCTGCCCACTGCATCCCAGGTGCTCCAGCTCTGCCCCGAAGCCTCCCTGAAGCCTCTCTCTGCGGGCTGGAAGGGAAGGAGGCCAGAACTGGCTGAGGCAGGAAGTGGGAGCTGGGACAAGCATTGGGCCTCCAGGTCCTGCAAGAAAGGGGAGTCTTGGCAGGGCCCCCAGACCTTGTGCCAGCCCTGGCTCAGGGGCCAGGGTGGGGAAGGAGGGGGTGACGTCCTCCACCTCCCCAGTCTCAGTTTCCTCATCTGTAAACTGGGGTTAATGACACTTAACGAGCAAGGGGGGTGGGGGGGCATGTAATTAGCTCCTGCTAGCTCTGGGCTTTGAAGTGGGGCGGGGGAGGGGGCCGGCTGGGCGGGGTGCAGGCAGGACAGAGTTGGAGGCCTGAGTGTGCTGGCCTGCAGGGGGAAGGTGCAGGATGGTAGGGTACCAGGGATCCTCTTCCATCTGGGGGAGATCAAAAAGTTGAGATGGTGTGCCTAACGGGGGTCCTGGAGGCAGGGGGCAAATAGTGGATCCAGGGTCTGGGGCACAGAGAGGCCCAAGTGTGGGCAGAGAATGCCCCAGGCCACCCAAGGAAGGAGCTGGTGCCCACCCACCCTCATTAGGGTGGGGCTGCTGGGTGAGGAGAGAGGGTGTGGGATCCAGACCAGAGCCCTTGCACGATGTGCTTCTCGTACCCTGAGACTCACGCTGGCCAGGCACATACAATGGCATGTCTCTATAGGCAAGGGCCACAGCTCTGAGCATAGAGGCTCATGGGAAAGGAGGGGGATGTTGGGAGGGAAGGAGGCTATGGAGACCAAGCCCAGGGAGGTGAGGACAGGAGGGAGGGAGCCACCACCTCCCACGCCCCTGCCCTTTCCGCTTGCCCCACGACGTCAGGGCTGAGTCACTGGGAGAGGCTGCTGTCCAGCAGGGGTGGGAGGACCTTGGGGACCAAGGTCTGGACACTATCCCAGGCCAGGCGCTGTATGGGGCACCTTTGGCCTGGTTGGCACAGTCCAAGGATGCAGGCTTGAGCCAACCATCCACAGTCCAGCCACTGCGCCTGGTGGGCAAATCCTGGGATGGGCCTGGGAGGCCCATCTGAGCGGGTCAAGAAGTTATCTCTGGCATCCCCCTGCTTCTAGACAGGTTGCCAATAAAACCATCCAAATATACCAAGATATTGTTAAGTCCTCCTCATGTCAAACCATGAGTCCTCTTGCTATAAGCATCATCCACTGGGCCTTCAGCATGGGTGAAGACCAGGTGGTCACTGTCCTCTCTCCCATCAAGCCTTCCCCTCACCTCTGGCTCCTTCCATGCTTTTGAATCGATGGTGCATGGAGGTGGCTGGGTTTGGTCACTGGATGGAATAAATGTGTTCCTACCCATTGCTGCACCAAGCCAAAGACCCCAGGATTAGCAACCCACTGACTTGTTTGGTGGAGCCCTAGAGACATAGACAAGTGCTAATTTAGTCTCCAAATAGATAAAGAACTATTCATTCATTCATTCATTCATCATTCATTCCACAAATTGGTATTGACATTCTAGGCATGGGCAGGGAGATGGGCAGAAGCCAGAAGGAGAGAGTAAGGAAAGGGCCAGAACCTTTCAGAGGGGCATGGGGACTGTTTCCAGAAGAGGCCTCAGAGGAGGAGGATTTTGGCTGTCCAGGGAAGCTCTGAGTAGAGGTTCCACCCATCATAAATCCCAGTGCCCCCCCCCCCCCGGATTGGGACATTCCTTTCCCACTGGCCACCGCTGGCCTTGCTGAGCTGGGACCCACCAGCTGGACCATCTGGAACAACTGATGTGGTGTCCTTGCCCCCACCCTGCTCTGCGCCTGAGTGTGTGTTGGGGAGGGTGGCAGACCAGATTTATGGGACGCTGGTCCGTGCAGCTTCAAAAACTGCTGTGAAATGCAGGGTTTTCTGTGGAACCGTCCTTCAGATGTCCAAGGCGAGAGGCAGCTTCCTACAGTCATCAGGAGCTGGCTCAGAAGGTCCTGAGACCTGTGTATCACCAACCTCCGATCACTTTCAAAATGGGGCCTGAGAGCCGGGCGTGGTGGCGCATGCTTGTCATCCCAGTACTTGGGAGGCTGAGACTGGAGGATCCAGGTTCTCGGCCAGCCTCAGCTACTTAGTGAGGCCCTCCGAAACTTAGTGAGACCCTGTTTCAAAATAAAGAATAAAAAATAGGGTTGGGGGTGTAGCTCGGAGGTAGAATGCCCCAGTACTGCAAAAAAAAAAAGGGGGGCCTGAGAAGGGGGAGGCGCCCAGCCCTGGTGGATTGAGAAGTCTAGGCCCCAGCTGCTCCTTGCCCTGTCCAGGTCTGAGAAGTATAAGCCAGAATGTCCCCACCCATTGAGGGGCTTTCGGGACCACTCACCCATACATGCTCACCTTCATCCCACTCAACCTCTGACCCCTGTGCCTTGGGGTCTTTGGACAGCTTGTCACAGCTTCGCTTCTCTCTGGGTCAGTCCTCTGTGAATTCCTGGGTTCCTGTGAACTGAGGGGGGGGGAATCCTATAAGGGACCTTATTAGGCCAACTAAAAATATTGGAATATGGATATATAAATGATGATTAGATAAAATATTGCAGCAATACAAAGTTATGAAATTAATAAGTACTCATTGGTTAGGGAAGGAAATATCCCTGTTCTTAGGAAGTACAGCCTGAGATATTTAGGGCTAAAGAGCCACGATATATACAACTTATCTCAAGTTGTTCAGCAGGAAACACACACACACACACACACGCGCGCGCGCGCACACACACACATATATGTATATCTCACACACATACACTCATACATATATAGCTACACACACACACAGAAGAGAAAGAATGATAAAAGTAAATAGGGTAAAATATTAACAATAGATCATTCTGGATGAAAGATATAAGGCCACTCTGTACTACTTCTATATTTGCAGCTTTTGCAGTCATTTCCAACTGAAGAGTTAAAAAGAATAGCTGACTGGCTCCCACTGGCTCTGGCCGGCCTGGTGCTCGGCTTTATCCGGGCCCCCTCTGCACCACGGGCCTGGCCACTGTGCCCTGCACTTCTCTTCATTTATTCATCCCCTTGGGAGAAGAGCTGGAGTCACTCCGATCTTTCTGTCTTGGCGTTTATATCAATATCATTCATCCAGCCGGTCACTCACGTGCGCGCTGGCTCATGGGTAAGCCCCCTCATCGTTCTATGTCCATCCCTGGGTAGCCCTGGATCTCCGGGTGAGACAGGAGGACCCACCTGCAGAGCCCACTTTGGCAGTTCGTGGTGGTCCTGCGCATCGATGTCCCTGACTCCTTGACATGGACCTCCCCGGATGCCTCATTTCCATCTCCAGGTCTGTCTGAGACCGTCTGGGGGGTTAGAGACAAGCCCTGTGACCTGTGAGGGGAAGTTCTGCCACCCTTTGCCCTCTGCCTTGGAGGGTGGACACACTCCCAAACCCAAGGCCATGGCTGTGGGCCTGGTGGGGACAGCGGGCTATGGGCCAAGGGTCCAGAAAGGACCTCCCTCCTCTTTCCCACTTCCGACCGCTGCTAGTCACCTCTGGCCATCGCGCCTGCCACCCTTGGCCTCGAGAGGTGACTTCACCAGCCCCCCCCCCCACGCACACACACCCCTCAGCAGCAGCACTCCTCATCTCCACATCTCTTCTCTCAAACATCAAAGGCCCAAACGGCAGCGTCCCCCTCCTCCCGGCCCTGGGGGAGAATCAGAGCAGGTATGTGTAAATGCTGGGCCTTCAAATAAATAAATAAATACTGGAGCACTCGGGGCCTCCCGCCCCTCACTGCCGCCTGGCGCCCTGGGCTGGGACCTAGGCACGGGGCCAGCTCCTGACGAGGTCGAGGGGACCGCCTGGAGCTGGAGGTGTGTGTGAAGAGTTTCGCGTGGGCTGAGGCCTGGCTTATCCGCAGTAGCATCAAAAAGACTGTCGTGGGGGCTGCATGCAAGGGGAGCTCTGCGGGGGAAGCTCTCTTGACAGGTGTCCCCATCTCTCGGGACCCCACCAAGCCATCGCCTCCTTCCACACCTGTGACTCCAAAGCCAGCCTCCCCTTTCAACCAGGGCAGGCTGTATAAGAAGAAGCCGGAGAAGAAGAAATGACAGGCAGCAAGGGGAGATCTCAGAAGGGAGCTCCTGCTGAGTCCCACAGCAGATAGCACTGGGTGGGTTGCACCTCACCTCCTAGGCCTGGGGGAGGGGCTAGCCCTGCTTCCATGGGTTAAGAGGAGGGGGAGGCACGGGTCACCCAGGCAGAAAGGAGAGGGTCCCCGGGTCAGGCTGGTGGGGGTGCAGGAGGGATGTTCCAGAGCAGGGATCTCAGTTCCAGTCCCAGCTTGTTAGCTGTGTGACTTCCAGCCAGTCACTAGTGTCTCTGAGCCTTGAGTTTATCATCTGTAAAAGTGCCCCTCCCCTGCACTGCCTCTCCCACAGGGGAGCGGAAAGGACCAGTGAAGGCCTCCATACACCGCAAAGGGCAGTGTCCCCGAGAGGCGGGGCTTGTCCCCACTGTGAAGGGGAAGCACCTTGACACGGGGCCCTGTCTGACTCCCCCATAGGGCCCAACACTTACTAAATACCAAAACATGTTGTCTGAGTAGCTGAATTTTGAAAATGAACAGACAGTGAGATGTTCCTGGCTCCTTAACCTCACCAGGTCTTTGACCATGCATCCATTCTCCCATCCTCGTCTTTCGAGCTCATCACCTCTTGGAGAATCTGAAGAAAGCTCCATATCCTCACTTCAGACAAAAGTGCGCACACGTAGTCAAGTGTGGCGGCACACACGTGTAATCTCAGTACTTGGGAGGCTAAGACAGGAGGATCGCAGGTTTGAAACCAGCCTCAGTGAGACAGTCAGCAACCTAGCAAGACTGTTTCAAAATAAAATAGGGCTGGAGGTGTTGCTGTAGAATGCCCCTGGGTTCAACCTTCAGTACCAAAAAAAAAAAAGTGAGCACACATTTGAATAAGATTTCTGTGATTCGCACTTCCCGGCGGGGTCCAGAACCCCTGCCATGGACAGGTGTGCGCACTCGGGGATGCTGACCCCAGAACGCACTCTTCACTCAGGAGTGGACGCAGATGCCTCCCATCCACCAACAGCCTGCACGTGTTACTGTTCCCTTTTACAGACAAAGAAACTGAGGCTGGGAGACAGGAAGTGACTTGCAGGGATCCGCAGGGAGCATGAGCTGGAGCCAGGGTTTGCTCAACGTGTTTGACTCCAAAGGTCTTGAGGGCTTCAAAGCCTGGGCTTTTTCCAGGTTTCGCTCCTTAGACGTTAACGTTCTTCTCTGGGTCTTTGTGTTCGCTCCTGGTTGGGGCTCCACAGAGCACACCACCAAATAGATACCTGTCTTTCTGGAGAGGGTGGTGAGTGGGCGGCCCCCAGGCCGAGGCGCAGGGGCAGGCTGACAAGCAGAGAGCGTGAACTAGAATGTGAGGCCCAGAGAGAATGTTCTGTTGAGCTTTGACACCATGCTTGGGACAGGGGGCAGAGGGCAGGGAGCAGGGTAGGGCAAGTTGGAAGGAAGGGAGCCCAGGGAAGGTCTGAGAGCACAAGGCAGGGACGCCATCTCTGGCAGGGCTCTCCAGAGCTGGGTGGGCACAGGTCCGACTGCCCTTGGTGGGTCAGAGACGCTGGGGGGGGGAGGGGACTCGTAAATGTGAGTTATACTAGCAGCCATGGATGCAGCCCTTGCTCCCATGTGCCCAGTGCTGTGCTAGCAACTTAAGCACTGGGTCTTGCTTAACCTTGCAAGTCTCTGAAGCAAGAAAGAATGATTGCTATCCACTTTAATTTTTCTTTTTTTTTTTTTCCTGGTAGAGGGGATTGAACCCAAAGGTAGTGGGCTTCTGAGCTCTGAGCTACAACCCTAGCCCAGTTTCAATTTCTTTTTTTTTTTTTTTTTGGTACTGGAGGTTGAACCCAGAGGCATTCTACCTCCGAGCTATATCCTCAACCCTAATTTAGTTTTTGTTTTGAAACCGGGTCTCACCAAGTTGCTGAGAGACTCAATAAATTGCTGAGGCTGTCCTTGAACCTATGATCCTCCTGTCTGAACCTCCCAAGTACTGGGATTACAGATATGTGCCACCATGCTCGGTTCCCTTTCATTTTTAATTTTGAAACAGATCTTGCTAACTTGCTGAGGCTGGCCTTGAACCTGCAATCCTTCTGTCTCAACCTCCCAAGTATCAAGATTATAGGCTTGAGCCCCACTGGCAGCTTAGTTCTTAACTTCTCCCTAGACCTGAGAGAGAGAGTAAAGAAGAGGGGGTGCTAGGCCTTCCAGGGTCCCCCAAAACAAGGTACCCTGGCTGTTTTCTGTACCCTGTGTCACTGAGAATAAAATCTGAAGTCATGGCCACGGTCTACCAGGCCCATGAGACCTGACTTCAGACTCATCTCCCACTTCCCTCCCCTCCATTCTTCTACTCCAGCCCCAGTGGACTTTGCTCTTCTCTTAATGTGGAAAGCAACCCCACCCCAGGGTCTTTGCATTTATGGTTCCCTCTGCCTGAGATGTCTCCTGCCTCAGCTTCCTTCTCAGAGTGGCCTGTAGAGCTCTATATTGAAAATATCACCTGGTGACTCCCTGTCTCTTTACCCATTTTAATTTTGCTCCTAAGCAGTTATAACTAGCATCCTGTTTGTCTCCCCCAGCCCCACTCAGGAATATAAACTCTGCAAAGGCAAGGGGCTTTGTTTCGCTCACAACTATACTTCTGACGACTAGGACAGTGCCTCACACACAGTCACTGCCAGTAAACACTTGCTGAAAAAGAAATGAACAACTCTGATCAGTCCTGCTCCTGGGCACCACTGGGTGTAAACATGTGCCAAATCCTCAGGAGAAACCACCCCTTCTCCTGAATTTGCACCTTCTTCAGCAGAAGACCCAAACCCCCAGAGTGAGAACTTGCTGCATTCTGTAGGGCAGAGTGCCTCTCTCCTACCTCAGCTCTCTTCCCTGTGATCTTTCCAGGTGAGAGGAAGGGAGAGCTGGCTGCGGTGCCCGCCTAGCCAGCCATCTCCCGCAGCCAGGAGGCAGGAGGCGGTGCCCCCGGCTTAAGGCATGAATGGGGCAGGAGGTCGGTGAAAGGCAGCCAGTGCTCCTGGCCTAACAAACAAAGGAGACCAGAGCAGGTGTGAGGGAGGCCTGGGGGCCGCCAGGGCAGAAACTGGATCTGGAGCTAGAGATCGGTGTCACCTGCAGCAGGGCGGGCTTCCATTAGCTTTCTTTGGCTGTCACTCTGCTGTGGGGACAAAGCTCCAGCAGGAGGTTGGGAGGGGCTAGGGCTGGGGGCTCCTTTCTCTGGGCTCAAGCTCTAGCAGCAGCTCTACTTTCCAGGAGGCAGATGCTCAAGGTCAAAGCTCAGCACCGTCAGAGCCCAGTGGGAGCTGCCATTTCACAGACAGGACCAGTGAGGCCTCCAGGTGCAGTGGCTCATCAAGGCCACAGGGCTGCTGGCAGAGCTGGAACATGAATCCAGGACTTCTGGCTCTTGGGTCAGCACTAGGGAACTGATCTTTCTTTTCCTTTTCTGTTGAGACAGGATCTTCCCATGTTGCTCAGGCTGGTCTTGAACTCCTGGGCTAAAGTGATCCTCCTCCCCTCAGCCTCTCAAGGAGCTGGGGCTATAGATGCAGGTACCACCAACACAGAACTAACTTTCTTTTTTTCTTTTTTTCTTTCTTTCTTTCTGGTGCTGGGAATTGAACTGGGGGTCAGGGGGTTCCTACCTCTGAGCTATACCTCCAGTCCTTTTTTTTTTTTTTTAAACAGAGTTTCACTAAGTTGCTGAAGCTGGCCTCAAACCTTTGATCTTCCTGTCTTAGCCTCCCAAACACTGGGATTACAGGTGTGCACCACCACTCCTGGGAGGTAACTGATCTTTCTACTCAGCCTGACCTGCTTCCTGGGGGCCTATCTGTGTGATCGTGGCCAGGGAGTCTCCACAGGGCAGCTAAGGTTGGACCAAGTCTGAATGGTGTGTGAAGAGGAGGGGGCAGACCTGGGGTGAGGCCCAGACAAGGTTCTCCCCAACAGAGCTGTCACAGGCAGCACTGGGCCAGGAGAGGCGCAGCTCCAAAGAGCCTTGTGATGTACAAGGGACACCTTGCTCCCACACAACTGCCCAGGGCTACCCTGCACCGCACCCCTGTAACAGCTGCACAGCCGTGAGCTCTGGAGGAGCCTGTGGAGGGGGCCCAGGGAGGAAAACCAGGGCAGGAGTGAGAGGGAGGGGGCCACCAGGTAGAAGGGCAAGAGGGAGGAGGAGGACAGGGAGGACAAAGCCGGCCTGTGTGACACCTGGGACATTGCCGGTCTCTGCCCTGTCCCCTCCCTGATCCCACTCTGGAAGGGGTGGGAACAATGCCCCCATTGAAGCCCATACCCCCAGGGATAACATCTCTGTCCTCCGGGACAGAAGCCAAGCAGGTGAGCCTGGTGTGGGCTGGGAGCTGCTCCAATCAAAGAAGGACCTCAGAGATGGAGCCAGGGGTCCACCGAGCACAGGGGCCTGGAGGGCTTGAGCCAAACTCTGCCCCTCCATGGGCCACAGCAGGAAGGATCGCTTCCCAGTTCCTGTAGAGCCCTTCCCTGCTCTGGCAGGGAATTCGGGAATGCCAAGAACCCAACCCCAATCACAGGAGATGCCGATGAGCCTGACCCCTCTCAGCAGGACAGAGGACCCAGAGGAAGCAGGTGGAAGATCAAGAGTGGCCCCACTTTGGCTTTACCCAGGAAGTAACAAGTTGCCCTTGAAAAGACAGAGAAGGAAAGGGCTCCTCTCCTAGTCAGGGTGCCAACCGGATTCCCAATCACAAGACTCCCAATAAGAAGATGCATTTGCAAGCCGGGCATGGTGGCACACGCTTGTAATCCCAGCATTCGGGAGGCTGAGACGGGAGGATCCAGGTTCTCGGCCAGCCTCAGCTACCTAGTGAGGCACTCCGCAACTTAGTGAGACTCGATTTCAAAAAAATAAAGAATAAAAAATAGGGCTGGGGGTACAGCTCGGAGGTAGAATGCCCCTAGTTCAATCCCCAGTACCGCAAAAAAAAAAAAAAAAAAAAAAAAAAGAAGATGCATTTGCTAAAATATATACATATTTTAGCAAATATACATAAATATATACATATATATACACACACACATATATACACACATATACATATATACATATATATCATCTCCTGTGGATTTGCCCCTCTATTGGGCACCATGTGTGAGTTAGGTGTCCCTGGACTGAAAGGGCTCCACAAAGGGAAGGGACTAGCCCGGCTTCCCTACTCCATGGCGAGGTGACAGTAGAGGAGATTCACCCTTCCTGGGCTCATTAACCTCAGCTCTAAAGCAAGGACAGAGTCAGAAGAGCCTTACCTGGAAGGGTTTGGTTATAGTCTGCCTCCCCACAGGACTTCGAGGCTAGCACTATGGTCCCCCAGCCTGGGGGACAGAGCCCAGTCACTGTCTGCTGACTTAATTTTTTTTTCTGTGCTGGGAAGTGAACCCAGGGACATTCTACCTCCAAATTACCTGCCCTGCCCAACCTGGCACATTTAATTTTTATTTTTATTTATTTATTTATTTATTTATTTATTTATTTATTTATTTTTTGCAGTACTGGGGATTGAACTCAGGGGCATTCTACCTCCGAGCTACACCCCCAGCCCTATTTTTTATTCTTTATTTTGAAACCGAGTCTCACTAAGTTGCGGAGTGCCTCACTAGGTAGCTGAGGCTGGCCGCGAACCCGGATCCTCCAGTCTCAGCCTCCCGAATGCTGGGATTACAAGCGTGCGCCACCACG
>PVLC010002443.1:48416-85977 GCA_004027655.1 Graphiurus murinus | reverse complement strand
TAATTTTTATTTTGACACAAGGTCTCACTAAATTGCTGATGGTCTTGCTAAGTTGCCGAGGCTGGTCTTGAACCTAGTGTCCTCCTGTCTCAGCCTTCCAAATACTGGGATTATAGTCATGCATCACAATGCCCGGCTTGCTGAATTAATTGTATGTGTGTGTGTGTTGGGGGGTACTGGGTAGGGATTGAACCCAGCGTCATTCTACCTCTGGGCTACACTGTCAATCTTTGTTTTTTGAAACCGGGTCTCACTAAGCTCCGGAGGCTGGTCATGAGCCTGCAATCCTCCTGTCTCAGCCTCCTAAGTACCGGGATTACAAGCGTGCACCATCACAGCTGGCTCTGAATTAACTTTGAACAAGACTGTGGGTAAAGGTTGTAAAGCACCGAGGTTATACTAACAATAATAGTCCAGTGCATAGGAGGACTCAGTTCCTCCTCTCAAGAGGCCTGCAGTACAGAGAGGAGAGTCTCTGAGGCCAGGATGACAAAAATACTCTGCGGTGGTGGCAGCAGGGTTCAGGGAAGGGTGGAGCTTCCCGGAAGGGGGCCCAGGGAAGGTGTCAGGGAGGGAGGCACTGGGATGACTTCAGAGCTTGGGGAAGACTCTGACCAGCTGCAGAGGGGAAGATGGGTGTCCTGAAAGCAGCAGAGGAATTTGTGCACTCACTGACTTGGTCAACTGTTTGCTTCCATTTGCTGAGCACCTACTGTGTACCAGCTACTGGGGGCTGGGGATACACACTTGAAAAGACATGCCCCTCCCCTCAAGGAAATCATCAATCCCTGCCTCCGTCACCACCACAGCTTTCATCAATAAGGCAGTTTCTGAGCTTACACCAGAAATCAGGGTGGGCATTTCCCAAGGGAGATGGTCCTCAAGGAGCAGGAGGGTGTCGAAGGTAGAGAAAATGCCACGTGTAAATATGGAGAGGAGCCTGGGACCTTGAAAGGCAGATGAGCAGCTTGGATGTTTTATTCAGGCAACAGGGAGCCATGGAAGGCTTTTGATGAGGGAAGTCTATACTTACAGCAAGGTCCTTCAGAAATAGAACTGGCTGAAACAAAAAAGACAGACTGGAGGCAGCGAGGTCAGGGAGGAAGGGGATGAAAAAGTCCACAGGTAGGGAGGATGGGCAAGTTGGAGATGGCAAGAGGGAAGCTGGGAGATGGCTCTCCAACCTTCAATGATAAGCTCACTACCTGTTGATGGGGAAAGGGCTTCTGGGGTCCTGATCAGATAATGGGTCCAAGGGTGGATGAGGGTGGGGGTGCAGAAAAGCATGTGCATCAAGGCAGAGAGTAAAAGGCGGGGGCCGTGTACCCCACTCCCAGCCTGCAGCTCCAGCCAGAGTACTCCCCTCCCCGGAAGCCTGTCCTTACTTCACGGCACACCCAGCTGCTCCTGCACTTCACCAGCTGCGCTGGCCATGTCTCTAGGTCCTGCCTCCCTTTACAGCCTGGGAGCTTCTGGAGCGGGGCTCATGGCCCCTGGGGCAGCACTGTGTGTCCCCTGGTATCTATAAGAAACCCTGTCTCCAGGAGACCTTGGGATGGGGATGTGGGCAGACCTGTCTTTCCAGGGACCCAATGGGTCCCTGTGACGGACATCTGCGTTATAGGTTTGAAGGAGTTGGGGTAAGACAGCCCTGAGCCAAAGGCCAGAAGGGCTTCCTCCTCTGTCCTTAGCATAGTCTCAGGTGGGCCCCTGCACCTTACACAGCTGAAAGAGGGGTGAACACTTCCCCACCAGTCCCCACCCACAGGAGGGGCAGAGGAATGCTGCCTGGTCCCCAGGGCTCCACAGAGAACTGCAGAGACCTGGGAGGAATTTTTATCCTCCTGGGGATGGGGGCAGGGAGGGAGGGATATCTCCTGAAAGCCATCCTTCCTTTCTTTCCTCTCAGGGACCCTCAGCCTTGAAAAATTAGGAAACCTAGACCCCCCCGCCCCAATCAACCATGCCCTTTTCCTGGAGTCGCCCATTTTTCTTGACTTCCTCTCTTTTAAAACAGTCCCCTCTTGATGCTCTAGCTACTAATAGGAACAAGAGTACTTCCAGTGTGCCAGGCATTGGTCCAAACTCCTAGCAAGCCTTTCCAACTCGATCCTATCATTAGCCCACGAGCCTGGTGCCCTGCTTATTTCCTCACGTTATAGATGCCAACACTGAGGCCCAGAGAGGTTAAGTCATTTGCCCAAGGCCCTGCAGCAAGCAAGCAGCAGGATGTGAGCCTATGCCTCATCCACTTTCCAAACACCTGGCATCCACAAGCCACCTCCTTTGGACCCTGGAAGGAGCTGGACAGTGTGTGGCAGGGGTGAGCAGAGGAGAAACTGGATGCATAACTTGTCCCAATTCCTCCTGCGGCCCCAGCACCCCCGGGCTGGGAGAGGTGGCCTCATTCAGAAGCAACGCCGCAGGCCGATGTCTCCAAGGAGGCAAGAGGAGGTCAGAGGACAAGCAGGAGAGGGTTTGCTCTCCCAAACACCAGACAGAGTCACATCCCTACAGGGGGTGGCACAGAGGTGGAGAGAGAGGGACCTGGCCATCAACCTCACCCCTTCTGCGTGCAGCCAGATGATTTTGAGAAAGCTACTTCATCTTTCTGAGTCCCCGTTTCTGAGCCCCCTCTGGTAAGTGGAGAGAGCAATGGGACCTGCCCCATAAGGCTCTTAGGAAGATCAGACATGTCACCTATTAAAATGCCCAGCCAGGCGGGGCATTAGGGAGGCTGAGACAGGATTTGGGTTCGAGGCCAGCCTCAGCAACTTAGTAAGGCCCTGTTTCAAAAATAAAGAATAAAAAATGAGGCTGGGGGTGTAGCTTGGAGGCAGAATGCCCCTGAGTTCAATCCCCAGTACCACCACCAAAAAAAAAAAAAAAAAAAAAAAAAAAGCCCATCCAGGTGTGGTGGTGCATGCCTACAAATCCCAGTACTTGGGAGACAAGAGGATCTTAGGTTTGAGGCCAGCCTCAGCAACTTAGCAAGGCCCTCAACAACTTAGTGAGCCCCTGTTTCAAAATTTAAAAATGAAAACAGTCTAGGGGTATAGTTCAGAAGTAGAACATCCCTGGGTTCAATCCCCAGTACCACAAAAATAAGTAAGCAAGTAAGTAAGTAAGTAATAAGTAAGTAAATAAGCCCCAAACCAACAGTGCCAAGGACCCAGGTGGCAGGAGGGCTGTAGCATCAGCGGGAAGTTGCTCTAGGTGCCCCAGCCTTGCCACTCCACCTGCCTCCCGAGAATAACCCAGTCAGCACCACAGCCTCTTGGAGTTTGGGTTCCTCTGTGGCACACACACAGGTGGTAGTCAGGGATGGGGGCAGAATGTGCCTGCTGGCACAGACCCTTAGCATTCATGTCACCCCAAAGCCAGACCAGGGCCAGATCTGGAGCTAGCTGACTGGTGTTCAGTTGTGACCACTGCAGAACTTTGGGCGGGCGCCTACACCTGCCTTTGTCACAGTTTTCCCTTTGGCAAAACAAGGGTGTCCTACTTGCCTAAAGGCCAGTGCCCCATAAATGTGTATTTTCCCTCTTCTCTCTGTGCAGGCTCCTAGGATGCCTTTGAAGGCAACCCTGTCTCCATACTGGAGACCAGGTATCTGCAGGCTCCATACCTTTGGGGGAACAAGGACAGGCCTCCCCTGGGAGAAGAGCAGATGTTTGCCTCCAGCTGTTTGCTGTTAATCAGTCCTGGGAGAGAGCTGCAGGGCCTCTCCCCTGGGGTTCTGCCTAAGAATGGCTGAAAGTGGCCTTCTGCCTGGAGCACAGGGCTGTGGCTGGGGACAGGGACCTTGCAGGAGCCTTTCTCAGAGAGCCACTCAGGAGCTCCACTTTCCCCCTGGGGTCTGAGAGGCTGGTGAGGGAGGGGAATGTAACCAAACCAGACTCCCCTCTCCTTCCTACCCCACTCTGGGGCCCTCCAAGCCTCTCTTCTCTGACAATGTCATTTCCCTCCAATGGCCCGCCCTAATGTCCCAGGATAGCCAGCCCCCTAACCATCTAGAAACACCCTCTTCCCCTCCTCTTCCTCCTCTGCCCTCACTTGCCCCCCCCCCAGGAGGTCCTCAGGACCCAGAAGAGGACAAATGGCTGTGGTCTTCATCACTCCCAGCCAGAACCTAGGCTTCCTCCTGCTGCCTCCCACCCAAGGTGATGAGTCACAATTTGGTGCTGAAATTGGTGATAAGCTGATGCACAGAGCAGGGTCAAGGTCACAAAAGCTAGAGAAGCAGCTCAGGGAGGCAGCTCTGCGGTTCCCTGTTCCCTGGCTCTCTGTATCTTGGTTCTCCCTCAGTGGAAGGCACGTGGTTCTGCCACAGTGTCTCATGCTATTGTTATAAGGACAGTCACCCCGATCCCAGCACCTGGAGACCACATCTTAGGCTCTTAGATTCTTAGGACTACAGAGTCTGAACTCCAGAAGGCCCAGGGGTCATCTGGGCAGCTCACCTGCTGGGTCCCCGACTCCTCCAGCCTGGCCTTTCTAGAAACATCAGGCCAATGGTTCCCACTTCTGGACATTTGGGTAACAGGGATGATCCAGCTGGGTGAGCAAGCCTCTTCCCAGTCCAGTCCTACCCCTCCCAGAGCTCTTCATGGCCCTGCAGGTTGACCCAGGAGAATGAGCTGGGGCCCAAGAGCCTATAAAGGCCTCAGCCTCAGGGCCCTCTCCACACCACTTAAGACAACAGGGTCCAGGGCTGGGCTCAGATAAGGCTGGGCCAGGTCACTGCCTCTTGCAGGTCTGTCAACACCCCACCCCCAGCCTGATAGCTTCCTTCCCAAGTGTGTGCAGCAACCAGCCTGGGCTCCAAGGAGGTGGTGGTGTGGAGATGGGGTGGCTGTGGGGAGCACAGGGGAGATGGGAGGCAGGAGAGACATCCTCAAGAGCTTCTGGGAGCCCTTGGCCTCCGTAGGGAAGGGAGTCCTGGTAGTATTTGACTGCTAACTCTTTGGGGTCTAGGAAGCCTCCAGATCCTCTGATTCTCAGTTCACCCCCCGCCCCCAAATAAAAATGAATGAGTTACTTCTACACTGTTGGTGGGATTGCAAACTAGTTCAGCGGCTATGGAGATCAGTGTGGAGATTCCTTAGAAAACAGGGAATGGATCCACCATATGATCCTGCTATACCACTCCTGGGTATCTTTCCAAAGAGGTTGAAACCAGAGAACTACAGTAATACATGCAAACCCATGTTTGTAGAAGCACAATTCATAATAGCCAAATTATGGAACCAACCCAGGTGTCCATCAACAGATAAATTGATTACAAAACTATGAGAAATACACACAATGGAATTCTACTCAGCAATAAAGAAGAATAAAATAATGTCATTAGCAAGAAAATGGAAGGACCTGGAGAACATTATGTTAAGTGAGATTAGCCAATCACAGAAAGTGAAGGGACACATGTTTTTTGAAAGCTAGGGAGTGGCTAGGATATCGGAGGGACTCCATATAGTGGAGGAGAAACCTCAGTGGAGCCAGGGAAGTGTTCTACGGGAAGGGGAGGGGGAAGGCTGAGGTTTATTATTGGAAATACTAACATCGACTGTGTGTACGTATGTTAAAATCCCTACGTCGATCTCAGTCCTCTGTATGGAAAGGGGGGAGACGGGGAGGCGGGGGGAGCACCGAGTGCTGTGTGCATGTATGTCAATGTCAACATGATTTACATTATGATGTGAGATGATAATGTACCAATAAAAGCACATTAAAAAAAAAAAAAAAGGAATGAGTTACCCTACCTCCGGGTTCTCAGGGAGAAGGCCAAGGAAGAAGCTGGTCTGGTTAGATGCTCTGAGCTCTTCCAAAGGAAAGGAAACGGCCCACCTAAGGCTAACCTGGGCCCCCGCCCCTTGGGAGAAGCGGCACCTAGTAGGTCCCGTGCCTGGGGGTCTTGGAGGTTCTTGGAGCCTGGCCAGCCCTCTAGATGGGGCAGCCCTTGCTGGGATCCTAGTTCTTTTCCCACGGCATCCCTGCCTCAAACCCAGCTGACAGGAGCACGGGTTCATCGGCTGCCCAGGCTGGAAGCTCCTTCCCTGGGCTCAGGCCAGGAGAGGAGGCAAGAGAGGACGGACCAAGCCCCTGAGCCCAGTCCCCAGTCAGGTCACCAAAGCCTGATCATCGATCACATGTCATTTGCTAGATCCAGGTCCTCTCTGTTGTAAGCCTTGGAGAAGCTCTGGGCTGTGGAGGAGGGGTTGGGACCCTGGGGAGGATGGCATTCACAGATGGGGAGAGGACAAGGAAGAAACTGTGGCAGCCCCATGCCTCTGAGTAAACACCTGGGCCAGCCCCTCTGCCATGCACCCCTCGCCTCACCCCTCCCTCCCTCCCTCCCTCCTTCCACGCTGCTCCTGTCTCCTCTTTCAGGAACCCCTACTCATTCCTCAACGACTGGGAGGCTCAGCCCTCCTGTGTGTCTCGGGTTTCCATAACAGGGACCTGGTACCACCGGCTTTGCCCCCATACCTGGTGACCCACTAGGGACCTCCAGGAAGCAGAGCAGAAACATGTGGCTCCGCCAGGTGTGGAGCAAGTGGGCATGTCCCTGGGCACCAAGCCTGGCAAACAACTCTGTGCCGTGGTGGAAGCACAGAAACAACACTACCGAGCTCCCCGCACCTGGTGCCCGGAGCCCAGGGACAGCCTCTAGGTACCCAAAGCCCTTCGGAAAAAACCAAGAGGGTGCCCTAGGGGCGACAGGCACAGCCCCCACCCACCCCACCGACAGGGGACTGCACCAGGACCGGCACCAATCTGCCTTCTCGCCAGTCTTCCTACGCCACCTCTCAGCCTGCAGAACCCTCCCCTCCAGCAGGACCCTCTCCCTGGATCCTGCCCACCTTCTTTCTCCAGGCCTTCTCTCCAGAGGTGAAGCTCCTTTCAAGAGGCCCTCTGAGCCTTCCCAACCCTGCTCCACATTCCCCTCCTCCAGGAAGTCCACTGGGATTCCAGCCTCCACTCTTTTGGCTGCTAAATGCCCCCTCCCCCATGACAGCCTTAGCGCACAGCCCTCCACGTGGAGAGTAGAAAGGAAGGGCTAGTCCTATTTTCAGTTCCTGTCTCTTGGTACTGGGGATTGAACCCAGGGGCACTGCCAACTGAACTACATCCCTGGCCCTTTTTATTTATTTTGAGACAGGGTTTCTCTAAGTTGCCCAGGATGGCTCCGAACTTTGCAATTAGGAGAGGTTATTCTTGTTGGTATTCTCCTCAGCTGTTTGCAGGGCCTTACAGTTCTCAGAACACGTTCCCATACATTCACTGGCTCAAATCATCTTCAAAATAGTCGAGAGAGTGGTAGGCAGAGAGGGTTAAGTATTTGCATGTTTACGGAAGCCACTGGGGCCCAGAGAAGGGCAGAGATTCCCAAGGTGGCCCAGCTATTGCGACTCAACCCAGGTCTCCTGGCTTTCCCTGACTCGGATGCCCCACAAGCAGCACCGTTTCTTAGACCCGGAGGGCCTCCTGGAGGCGGTGTGGGCGCACACTGCCGCCGCCGCCGGGGACTGAGAGAGCGAGCCAGGTGGGGAAGGGGCCAGGGCGCCTCGTGGGAACCAGAGGGGAGCCGCGCTGGGCGGGAGCTCGGGGAGGGGGCGCCGAGCCGCGCTCACCGCAAGGTTCCGCCCCTCGGCGGGCACAGACAATGGGTCGCTGTGCCCGGCGCCCCCTCCCCTTGCTCGGCGGCCCGCGCCCGCCCCCTCTCTCCAAAGCTGCTTTCAATTTAAACGCCTCCAACCAGCGGGTGCTGCCCCGGGGGGCGCGACCGCAGCGCCTAGCGCCCCTGTAATTTCCGCGGGGAGCTGACCGGCTCAAACGCGGCCCCGCGGTGCCCCGACCGCAAGCCCCGAGACCGGAGACGGCGCCCAGACGGCCTTGCCCGGGTCGTGGGAGCGCCGCCGGGGCGGCCTCCTCGGTGCCCAGCCCTGCGCGCCGCCTCCTCCAGGCAGCCCACCGCCACCAGCACCCGTGAGCCGCACCTGGAGGAGCCTGAGCGCCGGCCACTTCTCACCTGTGAAGGCCCCGGGGGGGGCGGGGGGGACGTAAGAAAGAGGCCGGACCAGGAGTAAATGGCAGTTCTCTGTGTGTCTAGTATCTCCCCAGCGGACTGGAGGCTCCCTGAGGTCAGGGGTTGGTTCTCCTTGGACTAGGGGCTTGCCAGGGCGGGTATGGGGTCTCCCCCTTCAGGCGGGGAGGGGGTGCTCCCTCATCGCAGGGGTTGGGCCCCCTCTTAAAGACAGGGAACCAAGCCAGTACTTGAGAGGCTGAAACAGGAGGATCCGGGTTCATGGCCAGCCTCAGCTATTTAGTGAGGCCCTCAGTAACTTAATGAGATCCTGTTTCAAAATAAAGAATAAAAAATAGGGCTGGGGTGTAGCTCAGAGGTAGAATGCCCCTGGGGTTCAATCCCCAGTACCGCAAAAAAAAAAAAAAAAAAAAAAAAAAAAACAGAGAGAGAGAGAGAGAGAACCAAAGGAATGAAATATATGTTTGTTTCAATGAAGTTTTAGTGAAATACATGTTCCAAGGTTTAGCTTGGAAGATTGGTGCTCAAAGCTGGAGACAGGGACTTGCTAAATTGTTCAGATTGGCCTCTCTACCTCGGAATCCTCCTACCTCAGCCTCCCCAGTAGCTGGGATGATAGAACTGCCACAACTCTAGGTTGAAGTTTGTTTTTTTTTTTTAATGGCTAATATAGAGCAAGGCATGGTGGCACAGGTCTGTAACCCTAATACTTGGGAGGCTGAGACAGGAGGATCACGGGTTCAAGGACAGTCTCAGCAAGTTGTGATATTCTCATCAACCTAGTGAGACCCTGTTTCAAAATAAAAATAAAATAGGGCTGGGGGAGGCAGTGTAGCTTGGCAGTAGAATGCTCCTGGGTTCACTACCAGTACCAAAAAAGAAGAAAGAGAGAAAGAAAGAAAGAATGAATGAATATAGCCAAGCTTGGTGGCACATGCCTGTCATCCCAGTACTTGAGAGGCTGAGATGGAGGGTTGAAGGTTCAAGGCTAGCCTCAGCAGCTTAGCAAGACCCTCAGCAACTTAGCATGGCTCTGTTTCAAAATAAAAAATAAAAAGCACTGGGGATGTAGTTTGGAGGTAAAATGCCTCTGGATTCAATCCCCAGTATCAAAAAATGGGGCCCTAATACTACTGTTGATTATATAGTAAATTTCTCCAACTACGGGGCTGTGCGGGAAGCACTCAAGTCCCCCTCTCCCATTCTCTCCTCCAGGCTGCAGTGCTAGCTCACAGCCCTCTAGCTTTCCTCCTCCTGTCCCCTTCTCCCCAGGGACCCTCTGGAAGGTGAGCATAGAGGACTGGAAGTGGTCTGGACTGGCCTGCTGAGGAAAGGGGGGTGAGGCCCTGCCACAGGCTAGAGCCCAGGGGACCTCAGCTTCTTGGCATCCAGAGGAGGCTCTGGCACAGTTGCCTCAAGAGGAGCAGGCGGGTGTGGGCAGGGCATCAGCAGATGGGGCACATCTGTCTGCAGATCCATCAGCTTGGCACAGTGCAGGCAGAAATGGCAGCTAGACACCAGGAAGAACTTTCTGAGGTGCAGGCCAGGGGGTTTCAGGGGGGCCTTGAGTTATAACACTACCATGCCTGACAAAGCTCCCTTCCAGCCCGATGTTCATTGTGTTCCCTCCCCTCTGCCAGACACCCCCCCTACACACACACACACACACACACACACACACACACACACACACACACACACTCTCCCTCCTGGACATTTTGAGTTAGTGCATTTGGGCGAGTTGTCTAAAGGGTTGATTGCCTCCCTCGATCATTGCCATTCTTGATCTGCATAGATGGGGCTCCATCAGAATTTTCCAGATCAGTGTGTGTGTGTGTGTGTGTGTGTGTGTGTGTATGTATGTGTGTCCTGAGCTGTGGGGAGGGAACTCAGCTGGGGGCCCTGATTGTCCTGAGTGCTCCCCCCACCTCGGCCCCTCCCCCATGTCCCAAACACCCCTCTCTTTCCAGCCTGGCTGTTGTGGTAAAGCTAATCAGAAGTAATTATGGGGGAAGGAGGGATCCTGAGAGGGACCCCACAG
This sequence comes from Graphiurus murinus, assembly GCA_004027655.1. Taxonomy (NCBI): domain Eukaryota; kingdom Metazoa; phylum Chordata; class Mammalia; order Rodentia; family Gliridae; genus Graphiurus; species Graphiurus murinus. The sequence goes on along the minus strand of PVLC010002443.1, from coordinate 75,889 downwards.
AGACCACCTCATCCGCCCTGGCCCAGTCCTGGTGGCCCTGGCCCCCAGGGCCTAGGTCTGGTTCAGCCTTGCCTGGCGAGGTGACCCACCAGCAACCCCCTGCCCCTGTGCTGCTCCCCCTCACCTCCCAGCACCAAGCTGAGCTGCAGGCACTGCTCATGTGTCTAACTTGCCTCAGTCTCCCCGCAGCTGCTCCATATTCATCCTGTGTGTATTGAGCTCCTTCCTCTGAGCCCCATGGGCCCTGGACGCAGCCTGGTCCCTGCATCACAGGGCAGCCGCTAGGACCTGGGTGAGGGCAGACACTGTGGGGGAGACGCCTGGGGAAGGCAGGGGGCCCTCCAGAAAGACCCTGCTTAGAGCTTCAGGAAGGGCCTGTCTTCCACCACCTCGAGAGGCCCAGGAGCACAGCACACTAGCTCTGGAGCCCTTGAGGGGCTTTGTGACCTCTGCCACTCCCCTGCCATGGCATTAATGCCGCCCCCACAGTTGACAGGTGGTCTCCTGTCCGACCACCTGCCCTCCTCCAGCAGCCTCCTCTGCCTCTTGGCTTGGGATCCTTCCACCATGCAGAGGCCCTCAACGGGCACCTCTCAATCACCGCCTTGGGCTCAAGGCCCTAAGCCAAAGGGCTCAATGGAGACCCTGGAGGTCGGCTCTGTCCTTTCACAACCTAGGAAATTGAGGCCCAAGGGGTTGGGGAATTCTGAGCACTCAGGGGCAGCAGAATCAAACCCTGCCTGTGACTCCCAGCCCAGTGCTCTTTCTGTGTAGTCCTCCTGACCCTGCGCCTGGAGGGCAGTGTGGGTCTGCCTTTTTCTCCACCCTCTCACTGTGCCCAGAAGGGTGGAGGAACAGATGGGGTCTCCAACATCTTGCATTCCTGCCTGGCCCCAGCAGCCTGGGCACAGAGATCAGGGGACAGGGTGGGAGGGACAGACCGGAGGGGTCTGGTTGAGGGTCTCTAATTTGCTCCTGCCCCTTGATGTCCAGAGGAAAACAGGCCTCCTATGCCCAAGAAAGTTCGAGCATAAACAGAAACCAGTGCCCCCCTCCTCCCCTACCCCTGCCCCGGAGGTGCCAAGGTGGTAATTAGGCTTGGGGGTGCAGCCTGGGAGGGTGGGGGTGGGGCGGCCATTATCCAGGGGAGCTGAGCTGGGCAGAGGAGCTGTGTGGTCTGGGCAAATGGGTGGTTTGTAGGTGGTCTGGGGGAATGAATGAGTGTTTGGGAGGGAATCTGGTGGGGAGGAGCAGGAGGGGAGGAGCAGAGGGATTGCAGAACAAAGCCCTTCCTATCACTGGCTCGAGCCCCTGCCCGTGTTCAGAGGCATCTTCAAGGAGAGGACTGTGGCACATGGTGGTCTTGGGATGCTTGCCAGGGTCCAGGACAGTGGAACACCAGGGCTGCCACAGAGGGGAACTGCCATCTCCCACCTGCTCTGATCAGCTTGCAGAAGGAGGCAGAGGAGGTGGGGCTGGTTCTCGTGCAGGGTCCCTGGCACGCTGTGGGTGCTGGCTAAAGCACTCCTGCTCTCTGGGCCTGCCTCCCTGTCATCCCTACATCCAGCCCTTGTCTAAGCCCTCCCACTGCAGGGACAAAGTCCTTCTTGGAATGGAAAGGGTGCTTTGAGTCCCTCAACCCCATAGGGCTGCAGATCTGCACGCTGGTTCCTCCCGGGGGAGCAGGCAGTTCGCCATCCACTGGGTCTCCAGTTCAGGCTGCAGGGAGCACATGGTGCCAGTGCCTCTCTCCCTGGGTGTCCTTGCTCTCCCTACCTGTCAAATGGGAGCAAAACACTGTTCAACTGCCAGCCCAGGGTCAGTGTTCGTGAGATGGCAGTTACAGCCGTGACTAACACCCCACAAGATGCCCCTCATGTCTAGTGGCCAGGTGTCTTCCTGGGAATGGTTTCCCGGAACCCAGGACCTGGCTGTGACCCCAGCATAGGAACCAGGACTTTGGCTGGCAGGAGGTGGGGTGAGCAGGTCACGGGCAGGGGGTGGGGTTGTTGGGACTGTCCGGTGGCATCCTGCCCAGGCCCCAGGCACATTCCTCCTCCCCCGCTCTCACCACCTGCCGGATGCCACCTGTACGGCCAGCACCACCACCGGCCTGGCCTCTGCAGCAAGACACAGCATGGTGAGACAACCAGGCAAAGAACCCCCAAGGGAAGGAAGAAGGTGGGGGGCAGCTTGCCAGGCTGATTGACATGGAGGAGTTCAGAGTCCGTGTCCTAGTTCCATCCTGTATCCCTTGGCAGCCTGGGAGTGTCCTCAGAACAAGGGCTGGGTCTCCACCCTCAGATGGGGGGCTCCCAGAGGCCAGCACCTGTGTCCTCATGAGGGAGGGGCTGGGCCCTCACTCCCAGACCAGAGCATCCTGGAAGGGGGAGCTAACCCCAAGAGGCCTGTGTTGGGATCACATGGGTCAGCCTGGTTCAACAGCCTCCCCCAACACCTTGCTTAGATCCAAGAATTTCCATCCATGGGAAAGTCCCTGGGAAGCTACAGAGAATTGGAAAACCTGGGAAATTGCCTGGTGCCCTCTGATCTGGAAATGGCTGAGAGGGGAAAGGGGAAGCAAGTGTGGAGCTGCGGTCTCTAGTTCAGATAAACTCCCCCTCCTCTGCTGTCCCCTTAAAGCCAGGCACGCCGTTCCCTTCCTTCTCTCCACTGTGTCCTAGGAAGCTGGAGGAATGGAAGGGCATGGTATTTTGTAGTGGGGGAACAACCAGCAAGAAGAAGGGCACCTTCCTTGCCCACACCTGCAGTCAGGCCTGAAGAGCAGCCTGCAGGGGGCGACCTTGGGTAGCTAGGGGTAGCTGGTGAAAGCCCCTCCCCTCAGTCCTTCTCAGTCCCAACAGGGACAGCAGCTGGGCCAGAGCTCAGAGGCCCTCTGAGGGGTGGGAAAGAACAGAGCTTCAGGGGAAGGGGACACCTGGGACAGCTAAGAGACCACCTCCCCTACCCATTGTTTCTGTCCCAAACCTCAACAAAGACTTCCTGAAGCCTGTCTCCTATTTTAAGATGATTTCCATACTGGTTCAAGGCAGGAGTCTGCCCAGCCTCACCTCAGTGGTAAGAAGATAGCCATTAAAGGCTTACTGTGGCAGGGTGCAGTGGTACACACCTGTGATCCCAGGACTTTGGAGACTGAGACTGGAAGATTAACAGTTTGAGGCCAGTGTGCAGTCAGAGGTAGAAAGCCCCTGGGTTCAATCCCCAGCACCACACACACATACAAAGGGCACACCATGTGCGGAATGGTGGCGTTCTAAGCAGGGAGCTAAGCACGGAGGAGTAATATGCCCTTCCCTTCATAGCTCATATGCCCTTCCCTTCATAGCTCACTCTAGGGCTGCAAAGACGGAATGAAATACAGCCTAGGCCGGAGATGCCAAGAAATCTGGGTGCACAAATGGGGAAATTCTTTCTGATGAGATAAGTCTCCACCCCAAGCCTTCAAAGGGTAACTCGAATCCCATAGCGTGAGGTGCCTCTCGTGCCCGTCTAAGTCCCCATCTGAATCTGTCCCGCCTCTATTGTAACTTCTCCTTGAGTTCCTAAAGACAGCCTGAACTTACTAGACTTTGTAAGGACATATTTATTTATGGGATTATGGGATTAATCCTCCTCCCCCACAACACCATAAGTGCCAGGAACAAGCTCATCTGTGAGCCAAGGTAGTCGGCCATGAAAATGCATGGCAGGTCTTAGGTAAGACAAGCCATCTAATGTGGCTGGAGTTGAAGACGAAGTACACGGTGGGGACCCAGGCTCGCAAGGTAAGTTGGCACCAGATCAGGACAGGCTGTAAATGCCAAGCAACGTTGGGACTTTATCCTGCCGGCAATGGGGAGCCATCAAAGGTTTTTGAGCACAAGAGTGGCATGCTGCAACCTGTGTTCTAAGATGTCTCTTAGTTTAGTGCGGAGGAGGACGGGAAGGAGGGAAGGGAGGATGGGGGTGTGCCCCCTGGAGCTAGGGGAACCAGCCACTGTTGCAATAGTCTTGGGGACTGGTGAGAAATGACTTCGATTGGATCAGTAGCGATGGAAGTGGAAAAGAAAGGTACCGTCAAACTCCTGATGCTGCAGATAGGATAAGACTTGGTGAACAATGGATGGTGAGGAGACCTGGGCATTCAGGATGACTTGCAAATCGCCAGGCCTGCCATCTTGGGGTGGTGATTGCCGCTAAGCTGCCTAGGCATACCCGGGCACCAGTATTGCAGGGAGAGTTTTACCTAGACGTGTGGGTCTGTCTGTTGTCTGTTCTCCAGCTCTACCGTAGTGCAAACCCATGCTCTTGGGTCCTTTCAGAAATTCAGCTTCAAGAATGTCCAGGAGGACTATGCTCCCCAGGCATGAGGTTCATAGAGACCCTGGGGAGTGAGGCAGGAAGGTGAGGGATGGGCACTGGGCCTCTGGGCTTTCTGCCTCCCCTTGACTGTCTCCAGACTTGACCTCCTACTTCCTGCCCCTCTTGGCACACCCAGGCCCTCGTAGGTGAGGAGCACCCCCCCCCCCCAGGAGGCTGGATAAGATAGAGAAGAAATCTGGGAGCTCCCAGACCATGGCCCAATTCGGTGAGGGTTAACAATGAGCTTTGATCTCTGGAAGATTCACTTACAGTTGGGGGGTGGGGCAGGGGGTGGGGACAGAGCTGAACTTGAGGCTGGCTTGGCCCAAAGAGCTCTGCCCTCCTCACCTGCCCACCAGATACTGGTGCACACTGCAATGCAACTTGCTACAAAAGGCGTTTTATTCCTTGCCCCCTGGATTCTCGGAACTCTTAAAACAGAAATGGGGACGGGGGGACCAGAGGGAGGCACCCCCTGATGGTGTTCTGAGTCCAGCAACCTGCACAGGATAGAAAATGAGGCCAGGCCCCAGGATAAGGACATGCAGCAAAGCTCGCAGGGCAAATGCAGAGCCCTTGGTGGAGAGCAGGCCAGCAACATCCAGACCCTGGAAGGGGCAGAGCCCAAGCAGATCTCACACCACAGCTAGGTCTCAGCTTCCAAAACTGTGTTCCCTGGAGCCCTTCCTAGGAACCTCCCAAGATGGAGTGGTAGAGCCGAAAGAAAGGGGACCCTCACTGCCTACTCCAGCCAGGAACTCCACTGGTTTGATTTATATCCTAGGCATCTGCCTGAGATTTTGCTCAGGGAAGAAATGGAGGTCACTACTAAAATAGGCCCACACAGTCTAAATTACTGGCCCTGTAATTCTACAGCCTGGGGGAAACGAAAAGCCCACTGGCTTTTCCCCAGTCTGAGCTGACCCTGGGTGCTCTTAAAATGTGTGTGTTGAATGGATGCCTGAATTTCTGGACTCTCTGTCCAGTGCTCTTTAGCTGGGGCCCAGTGGAGAACCCTCGTGGTAGGAATTGTCATCTGTCCTCTGAAGACCTGTTCCTTAACTGTGTCAGTCCCAGAGCCAGAGGGGCCAGCTGCCAGAAGGGGTCCCCAGCACTGAGGCCGGAGGCCACCCCTCACTTGCAGGCACGGGTAGGCTCTGCCTCCCGCCCCTCTGGGTTAGCGACCACCCAGTAGCCAGAGGCAGTTGAGGGGGTGCGGCCAAGAAGGGGTTAATCTGGCAGCGCCTTTCATCAGCAGCTTGGCGGGCTCCCAAGGCCCACAGGCTGGGTACCTGGGCGCCTACCTCCATCGGCGGGGCGGAGACGTGACCACAGGGCAGCCCTGCCGTCTGCATTCCTCCCGCGTGAGTGCGTGAGTGACAGCCGCGCGACCACGCCCGCCGCGAGGGGCGGGCCCACCGCCGTGGGGGCTGGGGGACTCTGGTCCCGACCCTGCTCCGGAGGGGCCCCCTGCGGGAAGAGGGATCAGGAAGGGTAGAAGAGGGAGGACGGTGAGGACGCTGGGCCAGAGAGGAGGCTTGGCCTCGGCCCTGGGGTCAGAATTGGGATGGAGATGACCAGGGCTCCCCAGAGGAGCCGGCCAGGCCTAGGCCCTGGGAATTAGCCCTGTCCCCTGTGTCCTTCCTGTGCTCCAGGTCTCCACATAAATTCCCACCCTCCCATTACACAGTGGCAGGGCGGCCGGCCTCAATCCCTCTTCCCTGAACTCACCAACCCTCCCTTTGATCTCTCCTGGGGCCTGTTGGTGCAAACAGGAAGTCGCCCAAGGCTTGAAGCAAACTCCACCAGGGAGTAAACAGACTGGCACCCCACCTCCAGCTGCTCCTGGGAGCAGGGTGGGAGCAGGCTTCAAAATGGAGGCCACAGGGTCGGGTCAAGGAGTGCACCATCTCTCGGGAGAGGACTGGGGAAATGCATCCCCCTTTACTCCCAGACCCTGGGAGGGAGGGGGCTTCTCCAAGAAGACCATCAGGACTGGAGAGGGGCGTTCACAGAGGTATTCAGTGTCTGAAGTGCCTCACCCCCAAGCACAGCTCAGCCCCATGCCCAGCACCTACTCCTCCAGACTCAATTTGAGAGAAAGTCTTCCTCCCAGGAGACAAAAAAAAAAAACAAAAAAAACTGAGATCATCTTGTCCACCCAGGTCTCTGGGAAAGAGGCAGCCTAGACTGGGGCTGAGCAACATGGCCCTGACATACACAGCTTCTGGGCTGGGGCATAGCTCAGCGCTAGAGCACCTGCTTGTCTAGTATGTGTGAGGCCCTGGGTTCCATCTTCAGCACTGCAAATAGTCCAAAAGCACAGCTTCTCAAAAGCCTCAGTAGCTCCAGTGTCCGAAGACCCATATAAACCAAGAGAGATGGACCCTCGAAGAACCTCCCAAGCCCCCTTCCAACTGGTACTTCAGCTCAGTTAGAAGCTTGAGCTCAGCAATGGCTTCCAGGATCTCTGCTTGGATTCTAAATGCCCCTCCTCTGCATGAACACACACACACACACACACACACACACACACACACACACACACACGGTCAAAGCAGGGACAAGGAGGGAAGGGAGGGGAGGACCATGTGTGAGAGGTAGGGTAAGGCAGCAGAAGTAGGGTTCCATGACTTTAAATCCTGACTATGCCAGGTTCCGTCTCTTGGAGACAGTTGTAAGAGCAGATAGAAGTTTGGTTTAATATCTAAAATTTCTTTCTTTCTTTCTTTTTTTTTTTGTAACACTAGGTATTGAACCCAGGGGCATTCTACCTCCAAGCTACATCCCCTGCCCTATTTTTTAATAGTGAAACAGGGTCTTGCTAGTTTGATAAAAGTCTCACTATTTTCTAAGGCTGTCCTCAAACCCACAATCCTCCTGTCTCAGTCTCCCAAGTACTGAGATTACAAGCATTGCACCCCTACACCTGACTCTAATGTCTAGATTTTCTAAGGGCCTTCTCTGCTTTGGAGTCCTGACAGGGTGACCTTCTTTATCCTTAATTATGTCATTGATGTCTGTGGAGTGGAACTGAGGCCACCTTAACAGACTGCCCATCACTGGGGTCTGGGGACATCTGAACAGGAGACTTGGGGGGAAAAGGGTGGATCATCCAGGAGACCCTGCTTCACTCTCCCCCAACTCAGCCCTGGGGCCTATGACTCCGCCTCAGTTATCCCATCTCTAAAATGGGATAATAACCCTGGCAACCACACAGTGGGTGTTCTCAAGGTTTATCTGTTAATTAGAGATGGGTGCTGGGTGGTCGGCGCCTTGGGAGGGCAGGCCAAGCTGGCTGCTGTGATCACACCCCAAGCCTGTGGTTCTTAGCTTGAAGAAGATAAACCACCAAGCCATCCACCCCCAGCCCTACTCTCCTACCCCTACCCCAAAGTCAGGACGTCCTTCCAACATCCCAGGCTTTACCTTGGAAAAAAGGCTGAGGACCTGCAAATAATAATGGGGCATCAGGTTAAGCCTGGGCTGAATGAGAAAGATCAAATGAGAAATCAGGCAGCAGATCTCAGAAGAACTGGTTTCTCCTCCATCTCTCTGCCTGGCCTTTGGGGCTTATGCTTAGATAGGGTGGCCAGCTGTCCCAGTTTGTCCTGAATTGTCCCGGTGTTAGCACTGAATATCCCCCAAAATCCTTCATTCTGGAGCAAACTGGGATAGTCGTGAATCCTTATTCTGGACAGACGTGGAGACCAGAGAGACTGCAGACGTCTGCTTTCCTTCATGCTGCCGGGTCTTCTCTAACTATTCAGGTAACACTGGAACATGTTGGAGACCTGAGAAGCATGTGCTCCCAGGCCCCAGAACCATGTGACATCTTAACAAAGAGCAGTCTGCCCTCGCTGAAGTCTAGGACCTTCACCCAGTTATCACTCTTCCAGTGATGATTCTCATTAAATCCAAGGACTGAGGTCTTGGATACACACACACACACACACACACACACACACACACACACACACACACGGCAACCACAGAGCCCTGGGGCCCCCGGCCAACCAGAGAGAGCCTTAGAGACAAGCCCCAGGTTGCCATCTGGTGGTAATTCCTCAGGGAGGAGATTTACCTAGGTGACCCCTAGGTCAGGCTCCTTTAAATAGCCCCAAATTGTCTTTGACACAGAAAACCTAGGGTCACGGCTTGGGGAGGAAGACCCCGAGTTTTGAAGGCCACACCCCCAATGGCATTACCTTGGAGCTACTTTGGGGGGGAGAGCCTTCCTGCTGTGCAGCACCCCTCCACAGCATTCCTGAAGGTTGGCTGCAGCGGGGGCTCTCTCCTCTCGGGCGGGTGCAGAAGGGGCGAAGGAAGTGGGGAGCAGGCCCTCCCTTGCACATGCCCAGCTGTTTTCTTTTAGAAAACACCAGACCCCGGCCTCCTCCGTCACCAGGCACACACATACAAGTTGTGCAAGATGAGAAACCTAGGTCCAGGGGTTGGGGAGCTTAGTGGGCAGTGCTCCCCGGGTCCCTGTGTGCAGAGACACACAGCACAGAGATGACACGCACAGGTGCCTGGGTCCTGTGGAGAGCAGAGTGTCCCTCATAGCATCAAGTCAAGGGGGTGGCAAGCAGCCTGGCCTTGGGCCTCTCACTCAGAGCCAGCCCCCCCAGGCTGGCCAGGAGCTGTCAAGTCCCCCACTACAGAGACAAATGGAGCCGTCAGAGAAAATAGCTTCTAATGGGGAGCAGGAGCCAGGCTGGGCCGGGCTGGGGGGAGGTCTCTGCTGGCCAGATGTGAATTCTTCACTAATCACACCAAATTGGCCCAATTTGTTCACTGACACGTGGGGGGACCAGCTTCATCTTTCTCCCACTAAGCAGGCTTCCCTCCTACCCGCATGGAAGCACTTTTGCTCCAGAGATGGGGCTGGCCAGCTGACAGCGGGGCTGGGGGAAAGGGGGATGAGGCAAGCCCTGCCTCCCGATAGGACCCAGGAACTGGCCTGGCCTCCCCTCCCCTCCATCTCTGCCAGCCCCCTGAGTCCTAGGTGCTGAGGGTCACACCATTTAGGGACCCTGAGGAGGAGGGGAAGGAAGTGAAAGGGACTGGGTGGGGGGCATCTGCTCCCTTGGAAATGGGCAGCACAGGCAGGGATTAGGGAATCAGGACATTTCGGGGAAGATTAGGGTGGGGTCTTGGGAGAGACTGGGGGATGCTTTAAGGCAAGATCATGTTACCTCTTAGGAGCAGCAGAGTTCACCAGGCACCACTCACATGCTGGGGAGGGAGGGGGCAGAAGAAAGCTTTGACCCTTCCCCCACCTTTCAGCCAAACTTGCTCCTTGAGTATTTGCCCCCAAAACACATACCAGAAGGCCAGGACTGTGCAGGAGGGTTAGTGGTGATTGAACAAGAACTTCCTTGCCTCCCACCTCGCCAGGGCCTCTCCTCCATGCCGATGGAGATGGAGAGACACTAAGAAGATGTACATCTCCTGAGGTTGCGATTCCAGAAGGTAGGTTAGGAGTCCTGCTTGGGTCAGCCAAGCAAGGCATAGAAACAGAGGCCTCCTGACTTCTGCAACACTTCTCTGTCCTGTGCCAGGAGGGAAGGTCCTCACAGGCCCGCCATCGAGGTCCATCTCCCTGCAGCCACCAGCTCCCTGACCTCATCCCTCACAAACAGCCACCCTGGGACCCCAGGGATCCAGCAGGTCGGGGCTAGGAAGACAATTCGGGAAAAAGCCCAAGTAGACCCTGACAGCAGCTAGGAGAAGTTTGGACAGGAATTCTGCAATCTTGTGGTCTAGAAGGGGTAATACAGAGTTCCCCTGGACTTCCTAGACCCTCACTCTTGGGGAGGGAGAGGACTTACTGGAAAATGGCCAGTGCAGGGCTATTGAGTCTGGAGGTCGTAGGGCCCCAGCAGCCCCAGCTCTTGCCTGAGGGCAGGGGAGAAGGTGAAGGCCTCAGGGTTTCCAGCCCAGCTAGCTCTGGGGAAGAAAACGCCTCTCATCCCTCCGCCCCTTCCCCACTCATTCTCTCCCCACCTCAGGCTAAAGCCATTCTTGCCCCCTACCCCATGGCTCTTAAGAACTTTCCCAGGTCACCTTTCACCCCCAAATCCTGAACCTTCCAAACCCATTGCATCCACTGTTCCTCCCCTAGAGGGATTCCACTGCAGGGGACCCAAGGTGGTCTGCCCTGGGGGAGCTGGGCCTCCACCTTCTCTGGAGGCAGGAGGGGGCCTGGCATGATGGCCTGTGGGGCCAGGACTGAGGCCAAGGAGGACAGAGGCAGCTGACCCTGCAAGGGAAGGCAGGGGCATCCCGGGGAGGAGAGAGCAAGGACAGACTCCATCCTGCCCCACCACTAACTGGGGTCTTTGTTGTTGTTTGTAGTCCTGGGCATTGAACCCAGGGCCTCATGCATGCTAGTCAGTCTACCACTGAGCTATGTGCACAGTCCTTTTTATTTTATTTTGAGACAGAGTCTTGCTAAGTTGCCCAGGTGGCCTCACACTTGCTATCCCAATCCTCCTGCCTTAGTCTCCTGAGTTGCTGGGATTACAGATGCACAGCCTAGCTTGTTTTTTTTTTTTTTTTTTTTCCTCCTCCTCCTTCTTTTTCTCTCTTCCTCCTCCTCCTCCTTCTTTTTTTTTTTTTTTTTTTTGGATACAGGGTATTGAACTTAGAGGCATTCTACCTTCAAGCTACGCTTCCAGTCCTTTTAATTTTTTTTTTTTGAAACAAGGACTTGCCAAGTTCCTGGGATTCTCACTAAATTGCTGAGGCTGGCCTTGGACCTGCAATCCTCCTGTCTCAGCTTCCTAATCACTGGAATTACAGGCATGCACCACTGTGGCTGGCTCTGCTTTGTTTTTTTGTTTTGTTGTTGTTGTTGTTTGGTTGTTGTTGTTTTAATCCCTACTCCTCCCATCGATCTGACTCCCTAAATCAAGGTCTCTGCCTCTGCTCCTCTCTAGTTTCCCCTGGCTAAGCAGAGCTCCCCCTCTTGGCAGGGGTACAGACCTAGATTCCAGAGAGCCATGCACAGGCAGAGAGGAATGCAAGAGAGCCCCTGGATTTCTTTAAGAAACACCGTCAGCCTTCTAGTATCCTGCACAGTTCCTAGCTGATTTGTGGGCTCCTCTTCCTTAAAAGAATAGAGCTCTTTCTCAGGCCCCAAAAGTCACACCGACCTGGGTATGAATTCTAGTTCTGCCACTTCCTTGCTCTGTGACCAACACCTATTATTACATCACCTTGAGCTATTATGTAATCTTCTGAGCATCGGTTTCCTCATCTGTAAAGTGGGAAATCTACCTCAGATCATTGTGAGGGATGCAGGCGTTCATGCAAGCTGTCAGTATAGGGGCGCCCAGCACACAGACTGGCAGAGTCAGCACTTGATCAATGAATAAATGAATGAATGGACTTTTTTCTCTTTTTGCCTGATTTCATTACAGATTCTTGGGCACCATCTGGAACATGTGTCTGATTCCCCAGCAGAACAGGGACTTAACTCCTGCGTGTCTCTGCACCCTCATCTATAAAATGAGGACTAACCAAAGTTCCTACCTCCTGGGTTTATGGTGAGAATTGAGTGAGTTAGTCCAAGCGAAGATGGAAGAGAGGGGTCTGGTACTTCCTAGAGTGCAGTGAATGTGGGTATTGTCCGACTTAGGCTGTTTTGTGCAGCCCCCAGCACACAGAGAGGGACCCTTCCTACAGCCCCCGCCACCCCACAGTCACCTGGCTGAGGACAGTGTGCCCCAGTGTCGCTCCTCTCTCCCCAATCCTATGGCCTCACAGCCCCAGTCCTCCCACCTGAGTGGTCAGAAAGCTTTTTCCTCGATAAACTCCTTTCTCAGCAACACTGTCCAAAACCAGAGAGGCTCCAGGCAAGTCCCAGCCGTTCCTCAGAGCCCGCCTGGCCTCGCCCTGGCCCGGGTTGGCGACGCCACCCTCCCCTCCCGCCTGTCTCCAGGAATGATCCTTCCCGTGTCCCTGCCCTGCTCTCAACCAGTGACCTCTGTCTGGGCCTTCCTCTCTTGCCACCCCTGGGCGGTGCTGGGTCTCCCTATCCCGGGTGGCTTGGAGGTAGAGTGCAGAAAGAGTCTGCAGCAGGAGGCCTTGGTGGAGCGCTGGGTGCCAGGGCCAGCTGTGCCAGCATCTCAGACCTCCTCCTGCTGAAACCTGCCACCTCCCAACGCCCCGCGGACACACACTCATCCCCTTCCGCCGCCGCTGGGAAGCTCCAAGCTCTGAACGCCCTTACCTAGAAACCAACACTCCCTGCCTTGCACCCATCCGGGGAGGGCCCGCCAGCTTGTCACCAAGGGTAACACCCCTAGTCCTTGCCTGGGCTCTGGCCCTCTCTGGACAGTCCACCCTCATTCTGGAGTGGCCCCTGTTCCAAATAATAGAAGAGGGAATGCAGTAAGCCATTGGCAAATGGTATGTCTCAAAGTCTCATGTGGAGCAGCTCGCTGAGGGGAGGCAGAGAGGGCTAGGGAGACGTCAAGCAGAGAGATGGTGCCCAAAGTCCCCCGCTGGCAAATACTCTTGTTTCAGGCTTCAGTTTTAACTTTAATAGTCATGTGCATTTATGTACATGCACAGTTCACTCCATATTATCTCCGAGTGTGCCTTAAGAGAAAGAGCAGGTTTCCAAATATTTCTAGTTGAATTATTTTTTTCTCCAAAGTCCTTGGGTCAAATAGACACATCAGAAAGATGCCCAATGAAGCCAGGCATGGTGGCGCATGCTTGTAATCCCAGTATTTGGGAGGCTGAGACAGGAGGATCTGGGTGGTAGCTTGGTGGTAGAATGCCCCTGGATTCCATCTCCAGTACCGCCAAAAAAAAAAAAAAAAAAAAGATGCCCAATGGCTTTGGCTTTTGACAACCCCTGGCATGCCCATGTGCCCTGAAGCATGTCAGTGTCTCCATTTGATATTTTGTTTTATCTTGTGGTACTGGGTGTTGAACCCAGGTCCTCTCTACTACTGAACTACACCCCCAGCCCTTTTTATATTTATTTATTTTTAATTTATTTTTGCAGTACTGAGGCTTGAACCCAGAGGCATTCTACCACTGAGCTATACTACCCCCAGCCCTATTTTTTATTCTTTATTTTGAAACAGGGTCTCATTAAGGTGCAGAGAGCCTCACTAAGTAGCTGAGGCTGGCCACGAACCTGCAATCCTCCTGTCTCAGCCTCACAAGTACTAGGATTACAAGCCTGTACCACCATGCCTGGCTTTTATATTTATTTTTAAATTGTGTGTATGTGATACTGGAGATTGAACCCAGGGGTATTTTACCTCCAAGCTACACCTCCAGCCTCACTTTATTTTTTATTTGGAAATAGGGTCTCACTAAATTGCTGACCTTGAACCTGCAATCCTACTGTCTCAGTCTCCAAGTGCTGGGATTATAGGTGTGCACCACTGTGTTCAGCTTTATTTTTTATTTTGAGGCAGGGCCTCACTAAGTTCCCAGGTTGGTGTCAAACTTGAGATCCTTTTGCGTCAGCCTCCCTAATAGCTGTGATTACAGGCATGCACCACTGCATCAGGCTTCATCTTTGTCGTCTTCATTTTAGAGACTGGAACTGAGAAAACGGGGAGAAGGAGGAGGAAGAGGACAAGGAGGAGATTCTAGACAAAGGAAGTGAACAGGTGGGCAGGAGTATTAGGGAAAATTCTGCTAATTTTCCTCAGGACTGACCATTACTTCTTCCTTTCCCTTGCTAATATGACCTTTATCTGAGACCAAGTTCTCCAGCCTCAACTTCCAAATATGCCCCACTTATCTCAGATTTTTTCTATAATGGGGATAAGTGTGATTTCCCTCATGCCTCGTTGTTCTCAATTCCAGCTGATCCAAACCTTCGCTCCTGCCCAGAGAAGAGTTCTGGGCAGTTCTGACGCCGGGGAGCGCCAAAAGGAGGCTGGCACACCTTGTCACCCTCCCACACAGCAGCACTCCTCATCTTCCATCACTCTGCACCTCAGTTTCCTCATCTGCAAACCCATGGGGTTCAACTTAGGACTGAAAGGATCCCTCCCACAGCAAGAATCTTAATCTCCTTGTAGAAACCTTAGGCCTCACTAGAGAACCAGTGTCTTTACTTCATAACTAATAGTCTCCCATTCATTCTACCAGCTTTTTTTTTTTTTTTTTCCTGGTACTGGGAATTGTACCCAGAGGCACTCTTATCACTGAGCTACATCCCCAGCCTTTTTTATTTTATTTTATTTTATTTTTTTTGCGGTACTGGGGATTGAACGCAGGGGCGTTCTATCTCTGAGCTACACCCCCAGCCCTATTTTTTATTCTTTATTTTGAAACAGGGTCTCACTAAGTTGCGGAGGGCCTCACTAGGTAGCTGAGGCTGGCCTCGAACCCGGATCCTCCTGTCTCAGCCTCCCGAATGCTGGGATTACAAGCGTGCGCCACCACGCCCGGCTCTTTTTTATTTTTTATTTTGAGACAAAGTCTCACTAAGTTACCCAGGCTGGCCATGAACTTGCAACCCTTCTGCCATAGCCTCCAGAGTTGCTAGGATTACAGGCGTGTGCCACCGTGCCCAGCATCATTCCACAAATAATCATTGAGCAATTACTATATGCCCTGCTCCAAGATGCCAGGGCTGCAGGTAAAGAAAGGATGGTTCTCACCCACATAAGACTCGAATGTAGGACTTGTCTGTTGGAATCTGCCTTTTTATTATTGTTGTTGTTATTATTGTTATTGTTATTGTATACATTCAACAATTTTTTTTTCTTTTCTTTTTTAGTTCCTGGGGATGGAGCCCAGGGGCTCATACAAGCTAAGCAAGTGCTCTACTACTGAGCTCCACCGCCTGCCCTCACACTCAGCAAATCTTAAAGTACCAGAGCCCTGGAAGACCTGGCCAGCGACCCAGTGTGGCCCCCACCCCGCTGCTGAGTGATGCAGGAGCCGCTAGTGCTCACAGACCCAGGCAGCCTGGCGGGGGTGCAGCCTCTGCAGGCATTTCTTCACCTCTCCTTTTTCAGTTTCCAGCGAGCAGAATGGGCTTAACAAAAGACCCTTCCTAGTAGACACCTTCCCAGCAGCCCCTCACCACGCCATCAGGGCTCACCATGCTGGCTGCACCCGCACCTGTGCCCTCTGACTGCACCAGTGTGCCAAGGGAATGAACACCCGCCTCGGGCCACTCAACTTGCTGCCACTCTTGCCTGGGTTGCTGGGCCCCCTATTCACATGGCTGGCTCCCTCATTTTATTCAGGCCTCTGCTCAAGGATCACTACCTCCAGAGGCCCTCCACAGCACTCTGCCCCCGTGTACTGCTTTCTTTAGAGCCTTTATCAAGCCGGGCGTGGTGGCACATGCTTGTAATCCCAGCATTCGGGAGGCTGAGACTGGAGGATCCAGGTTCGCGGCCAGCCTCAGCTACCTAGTGAGGCACTCCACAACTTAGTGAGACTCAGTTTCAAAATAAAGAATAAAAAATAGGGCTGGGGGTATAGCTCGGAGGTAGAATGCCTCTGAGTTCAATCCCCAGTACCGCAAAAAAAAAAAAAAAAAAAAAAAAAAAAAGGAAAAAGAGCCTTTATCAGTACCTGATATTATATACAGGGTTTTCTTATTGATCTTCCCCCTCCCTCACTAGAATATCAGCTCCAACAGGCAAAGATCATATTCAGTTTCCATTGATGTTGCTGCTGCTGACTTCCTGCTCCTGATACCTAGAAAAATGCCTGGCCCAGTGTAGATGCTCGATAAACATTCCCCTGAATTAATCTTGAATAAATGAACAGTGGAGATGTGGAAACGAAACTCACTGAAGAGTGTGAAGAGCTTTACACGGCCCCTGGAGCCTGGTAAGCAAACGTAAATGGAAACTGTTAGTAAGCAACACAGCAACAGGGTTGACTGAAAGGGACCAGAATTTCGCAAGGAGAAAAGCAAAATTCAGCCAACATTACATATGTTGCTCCATGCAATAAATATTGCTGTTGTCATGTCTGTCATCCGACTTGATTAGAAGATGGTTTTTACTCTGCTGTGTCTGTCCCCAAAATTCACCCTGCTCAGCAATTGCCAAGTCTTAATCATCCCAAAGCAACCTTTGTCCATTCTCAGTGCCAGTGACCTGGACCATCACTAAGGTGTCCCTGCCATGGTCACCTGGTCCAGTAAAGGGACCCCAAAGTTGACAGAGCCTGAGACACCACCAGCATCTGCAAGACATGTCTCTTCCCTTCCCAGGCCTGAGCAGAGAGAGGAGGAGGAAGAGGCCCTTCTAAAGGGTGCTGTGTGCATGGCCTTTCCTTTTGCGGCAAAGAGCAAGCACCTGCTCCTGGGGTTTCCCGTGACAGTGACCTGGGGAGTCACTGGTGGCCTGCTCTCCTCTCCCCAGGGGCATAGGACAGAAGGCACAGCCCCTAACCTGTCTGAAGGGAGAGACAGGTCCCTGCCCTTGGTAGCGACACTTTAAGATCACACTTATTCATTGGCCAAGTTCATCTAACACCTGAACATGAAAGTTGGGGTTAGTAGCCCTATTTACAGCAGGGCCAACAGCCCTGGAGAGGTGGAGCGACTTGTCCAAGGTCAGGATACAAAAACCTGGGCTCTGCAACTGGGCTGTTGGGTCACCAAATGGTGGCAGAAACTTGGGCTACCAGAAGGAGGAAGAAGGTGTGGCATTTGGGGCAGGCTTCCTGGAGGAAGAGAAGGGGGAAGTTGAGGAGGAGGAATCAGCTCAGAGCTGGGATAGAAAGATGGTAGGATGGAGGGCAGGTGGCGGTGGCCACTGGGGAGCAGAGAGGCAGTAGGGTGAGGTGCAACTCTGCCCCCTCCCTGAACTAGACAGCAGGGCAAGTGAGCCCCAGCCTGGGAGGGGACACCGTATCACCAACACTAGCACTGCTGCCACATAGGCAGTGAGACCCGAGCCTCCCCCTCAGTAGGAAAAGGACTCCAAATTGGCAAGACTAGGGCAGGAAGTGACAGAGACCCCAAGCTTAGCTCCTCTGCCCCTCCTCTGGACACTCAGGGTCCCAGGGAAAAGGTGAAGGCAGCCTCGGACCCACTCTCTGCAAAAGAAATCAGGTGGCAACAAAGCAAAAGTAGAGGGATGAGCTTGGGGCCAGCACTCAGCACTCCTGGGCTGGGGCTGTGTGGGCCCCGACCCACCCCACTGAGGGAGCATGGTCAGTTTGGAGGCCACAGGGCTGGGAAATGCCAACCACAGAGTAAGGGACGCACTGATGAAGATCCTGGGCCTTGTGCTGTTGGCTGACCTGGATGGGTGATTCTGGAAGAGTCTGGGGGTCAAGAGGGGGACCTCCTTGGCAAGACCCCATAGCCGTGGAGGAATCCCTGCACCTGACTGAGCCCTCTCCTTTCCTCAGCCCCTCCCCCCTCCAGCACCCCACCCCACCCCCAGCCCTCCTTCCCTGGGCTCCTGTCAGTCAGTCTTTGCAGAGTCCATTCCCAAACTGCAAGGGACTGGACATGTAGGCTCAGGCCTGCCCTGCCCCCACCCCATGCAAGCGGCCCCAGGCAAAAGAGGCTTCTCCTGAGAGGACCCCAATTCCTTTTAGGGAGGAGACCCAGAAGAGGCACTGGGCCTTGAGTGCAGGCTAGGTGACTTCAAAGGGCGGTGGGTGGGGCTGGTGCCTGGTCACAGGTGCCACTAGGGGTGGGCCAACCTGCCCAACCAGGTCAGGGCCTGTGCGGCACCGCCCTCCCACCCAGAACATCACAACACAGGCCTGACAGCAGCCCCACCCACCGGGGACTCCCGCAGGGCGCAGGCCGCAAGAGGAAGACCTGGAACGCAGGATCCCGGGTCCAAGGCATGCAGGGCCTGGCGGGTCCCGTGCATGTTCCCACCCTGTGCCAGTGCCAGCATGCACACCCAGTCACCCACATGTACACACACAGCCCCCGGCTGGCCGGGGAGGAACAGCTGGCCTCCAGGGAGACACCTAGCTCTGCCCACAAGTACCTCCTGCCATTGTCTCCTTGACTCCTTCCGAAACAAGCAGAGGGTGAACCGGTCCCCTGTCTGGCACCAGCCCCTTTGGATTATGGAATCCTTGGAGCTGAGAGAGGAGGCTGAGGCCTACCTCTGGCTAAACTCCTCCGCCCCTCAACCGGACCCACAGGTTCAGTGAACATCTGCAGGCCCTCAGCACAGCAGCATGGAGCGCTCAGGACCATGCTAAAAAGACTTTTAAAAAGATTGAGAGAGCTGGGCGTGGTGGCACACGCTTGTAATCCCAGCATTTGGGAGGCTGAGACCGGAGGATCCGGGTGGTTCTTGGCCAGCCTCAGCTACCTAGTGAGGCACTCCACAACTTAGTGAGACCCTGTTTCAAAATAAAGAATAAATAGGGCTGGGGGTATAGCTCAGAGGTAGAATGCCCCTGAGTTCAATCCCCAGTACTGAAAAAAAAAAAAAAAAAAAAAAATTGAGAACAGGGCGTGGTGGCGATCTGTAAAGAATAAAAAAATAGGACTGGGAGTGTAGCTCAGAGGTAGAATGCCCTGGGTTCCATTCCCAGTACCGGGAAAAAAAAAAAAAAAAAAAAAAAAAGATTGAGGCTTTTCCTTTCAAACAGGGAGCAAATAAACCAGCCATGGTGGCGCATGCTTGAAATCTCAGTACTTCAGAGGCTGAGACAGGGGGATCACAGATTCAAGGACAGCCTCAGCAACTTGATGAGATCCAGTTTCAAAATAAAAAATATAAATGGCTGGGGGTGTAGAATGCCCCTGGATCTAATTTTTGGTACAAAAAAAAAAAATTGAGGCCTTCTTCAAATAGAGAGCAAATAAGCCAGGTGTGGTGGCGCACACCTGTAATCCCAGTACTTGGGAGGCTGAGACAGAAAGATTGCAGGTTCGAGACCAGCCTCAGCAACTTAGCAAGATTCTTAGCAACCTACTGAGATCCTGTTTCAAAACAAACAAAAAAATTAAAAATTAAAAATCAGACTGGGAGCTGGACATGGTGGTACATACCTGTAATCCCAGTACTTGGGAGGCTGAGACAGGAAGATCACAGGTTTGAGGACAGCTTCAGTAAGTAGTGAGACTTTCATCAACCAAGTGAAACTCTCTTTCAAAAAATAAAAATTTAAATATAGAGCTAGAGGTGTAGCTTGGAGGAAGAATGCCCCCCCTGGGTTCAATCCCCAGTATCAAAAACAAAAACAAAAACAAAAATCAGGCTGGGGGTGTAGCTCAGAGGTAGAATGCCCCTGAGTTCAACCCCCAGTGCCACAAATAAAATAAAACAAAACAAATAGGAAGCAAATAGCCTCAGTTTGCTCATCTGTAAAACAGAAACAATAATAGTACCTACAACCTGAGGTTGTTAGGAGGGTTAACTGAAATACAATTTTTTTTTTTTTTCCGGTACTGGGGATTGAACCCAGGGGCATTCTACCTCCAAGCTACACCCCCAGCCCTATTTTTTTTTTTTTTTTGTAGTAGTGGGAATGGAACCCAGGGGCATTCTACCTCCAAGCTACATCCCGAGTCCTATTTTTTATTCTTTATTTTGAAACAGGGTCTTGCTAAGTTGCAGAGGGCCTCACTAAGTAACTAAGACTGGCTGCAAACCTGAATCCTCCTGTCTCAGCCTCCCAAGTACTGGGATTATAAGCGTGTACCACCAGACCCAGCATCCCAGTCCTATTTTTTTGTTTTGTTTTGTTTTTTGGTGGTACTGGGGATTGAACCCAGGGGTATTCTACCTCTGAGCTATACCTCCACCCCCATTTTTTGGTCTTTATTTTGAAACAGGATCTCACTAGGTTGTAGAGAGCCTCACTAAGTAGCTGAGGCTGGCCACAAACCTGCAATCCTCCTGTCTCAGCCTCCCAAATACCAGAATTACAAGTATGGGCCACCACGCACAACTGAAATGTGATTTAAAGTTCGTGGTACCCGGCCTATAGTAGGTGCTCGATAAGTGGCAGGTGTCATAATTATTTATGTTAATATTCCCCTAGGAGCCGGGCGTGGTGGTGCACGCTTGTAACCCCAGCATTCGGGAGGCTGAGACCAGAGGATCCGGGTTCGCGGCCAGCCTCAGCTACCTAGTGAGGCAGTCCACAACTAAGTGAGACTCGGTTTCAAAATAAAGAATAAAAAAAATAGGGCTGGAGGTGTAGCTCGGAGGTAGAATGCCCCTGAGTTCAACCCCCAGTACCGCAAAAAAAAAAAAAAAAAATTCTCCTAGGTCAGGGCGAGGGGGAGACTACAAGACTACACCTGAAGACCCGCAGCAGTGTGGTGGGACTGGACCTTCACAAACTGGGTGGTTCTGGCCTTCTGTGAATCCAGTGTCTGCCTTTGGCCTCCTCCCTGTGTACCAGCTGCCGTGCCTCCAGCTGACCCCAAGACTCAGAGTGACCCATCTACCTCTCAGAAGGGACTCCAAGCCCCAGGGAGAGGCAGGAGTGTCTGATGGGGGCACTTGACTCATGACCACATAGGATGAAGGCTCGCTGATGGAGAAAGGGGTGCCTGAGAAAGAGTCCAAGCCCAGGAGTTCCAGGAAGCCTGATGGAGGAGCCAGCGCCTGGGAGCAGCAGGTGCAAGCAGAGAGAAGGCGCAGGGTAGGGAAGGGCCCCATGCGTGTGTGTCTGTCTCTGTCTCTCTTTTTCTTTTTTTCCTTTGTGGTACTAGGGATTGGACCCAGGGGCATTCTACCTCTGGGCTATGCCCCCAGCTCTATTTTATAATTTTTTTTTTTTTTAATCTTGAAACAGGGTCTTACTAAATTGAAGAGGGCCTCACTAAGTTGCTGAGGCCAGCCACCAACCTGCGATCCTCCAGTCTCAGCCTCCCAAGTACAGGGATTACAGGCGTGTGCCACCACACTCCTCACATGTCTCTGGCCAGGTCTGGCCTGGCGGGGACAGGCTGGGTACCAATGTGCTGGGTCAGTGAGGGGTCAGCGAGCTGGGCTGCAGCCTTTGCGCCTCAGTTCAGCTCCGCAGTCAGAGCACAATGGCGTCAGGCTTTATGCCAGGTCTTGGACACATGGCAGGGACTGAGGCAGGTGGGGGAGCTTGCAGTCAGTAGGGAACAGTGACCCCCCTCAGTCTGAGAAGGCCTCCTGGAGGCAGGCAGATGTGAGGCTGGGCAGGAAGCGAGAGAAGGAGGAAGGGGTCCCTGGTTGGAGAAGGAAACACGGGAGGGCAAAGTGGGGCAACCAGAAATTCCCAACACCAACACCAAGAAAAGAAAGGACCAGCTGGACACAGGTGCGCACACCTGTAATCCCAGTACCTGGGAGGTTGACACAGGAGGATTGCAGGTTCTAGGTCAACCTCAGCAACTAGGTGAGACCCTGTTTCAAATAAAAAAAAAATAACAAAGGCTGGGGGTGTTGCTCAGAGGTAGAATTGCTGGGTTCGATTCCCAGTACCAAAGAAAAAGAAAGAAAGAAAAAGAAAAAAAGGAAAGGCAAGGCCTGAGTCTGAAAAGTGGGATCTGAGAGGCCCAGCGCCTCTGGACAGGTAAGGGAGGGGCAGGTGCCTCTGGCGCTGGGCCGGCCTGAGCAGGAGGGATCCTCTTTCGACCCCGCGGGCCCTGGACTGGACTCCGGCTACCTTCGACCTCCCTCTGTCGGTGGCGACAGGAGCCGGATCCACCGCATTCCATGGAGGCCTGGGTTGCCTTCCGACTGGGCTAGGAAGAGCCCCTGGGGGCGGGCAGGTCTCTCCACCATCTCAGGCTGGAAAAACTGGTCCCCCCCCCCAGCAGCCTGGAGTTCGAGGAGAGGGTGTCGGCAGGAACAGGAGGTTCCCCACATTCCACATGGGATGGGGAGGAGAGGAGGCAAAGAGACTCCTGGGGAGGGATCGGGACAGTAGCAAGTGAGCTGGGAGCTTCTCTGGTCAGTAGGTAGGGGGATTTTTAATCAACTTCAAAAGCAGGAGAGATGTGGGTCAGAATCCCTTTCCTTCTGCAATCTGAAAGGAAAGATGTCTTTCTTTCTTTCTTTTTTTTTTTTTTTTTTTTTTTTTTTTTTGTAGTAGTACTAGGGATGGAACCCAGGGATATTCTACCTCCAAGCTACATCTCCAGTCCTATTTCATTCTTTTATCTTGAAACAGGGTCTCACTAAGTTGCAGAGGACCTCACTAAGTAGCTGAGGCTGGCCGCCAACCTAGAATCCTTCTGTCTCAGCCTGAAGATATCTTTCTTGTTGGCAGATAGGCTTGAAGTTAGACATCATGAAGGACTTTCTCAATGGGCAAAACGGATGGCTATAAGGGAGGAGTGATGTATTCTCTCAGGAGAAAAGGAGAGAGTGGCTCTTGCCTGGGATGGGCCCATGAGGTGCAGCCTTAGGTCGCTGCACAGGCCCTGGCAGCCCCTCCGTCCTTCCCATGGGCAGGGCTGGGAGTGGGGGCTCAGGATGGGGCAGTGTCTCACTTTCTCATGGATCCCTCCTGCTTTCTAAGCCCCTAAGAAAAGCCCCAGACACCAGCACCACCTCTGTGAGAATATCCTTTTGCCACAAAAGAGGCTTAATGTAGAAAAGAAGGAACCCTGGTGGCCAAGGGTGAGTTTGTTAAGTTCCAAAATTGGCCTGGCTCTCTCCTTAGAACATGCCTACTCTGACACCTGGCTTCTTTTCCCCTCTGGGCAGGAGCCCCTGCCCCCATTCCTCTCCCAGGCCTGCTGCAGTGCTAGCTGGAGCAGGTGCCCAGCAAGGGTGGATCAAGTTATAATGGACAGGCCCAAGTCCCTGAGGTTTCTGTGGCTCTGTGGATCTTCTTTCCCAGCCTTCTTGCAGAGGAAAAGACCAGATATGTGCTCAAGGTCAACTTCCAACACTGAGAGAAATAGGCACTGGCTTTTTGTTTCTCAAAAAAAAAAAGGCAGGAGCTGAGCATGGAGGTGCACACCTGTCATTCCAGCACTGAGGAGGAGGCTAAGACAGGAGGATTACAGGTTTGAGGTCAGTCTCAGCAACTTAGCAAGACCCTGTTTGAAAATAAAAATAAGCCGGGTATGGTGCATGCCTGAAATCCCTGTACTTGGGAGGCTGAGACAGGATTGTAGGTTCAAGACCAGCCTCAACAACTTAGCAAGGTTTTCCACAACTTAGTAAGACCCTGCTTCAAAATAAAATAATAATAATAATAATAAATAATAGAGCTGAGTTTGATGGCACACGCTTGTAATCCCAGTACTTGGAAGGCTTGAGACAGGAGGATCACAGGTTCACAGCCAACCTCAGCTACTTAGTGAGACCATCTGCAACTTAGTGAGATTCTGTCCAAAAAAAAAAGGGGCGGGGGGCTGGGGGTGTAGCTGAGGTAGAATGCCCCTGGGTTCAATCCCCAGCACCACCAAAAATTAAAAAATAAAAAAGAGATAGGCAGGGATTACCCATCTGCTTCAGAGTTGGGGAGCACTTGTTCAAAGTGTGGACCCACAGCCTCCCACTCTGACTCACTGGGCCCAGGAACCTGCATTTTAGGAGCTGTCTCCATCAGGGTTCAAGCCCAACTGTGATGGTGAGCAAGGGCTGAGCCCAGTGAGCAGTTCCTGGGAGGGGGACAATGGGGCTTCCCTGGACGGCGACACCTCTGGTGTGACTGAGGGGAAGATGCCCCAAGTGACCTTTCTTGGCATTTGCTTATGGTGTTTAATGAAAACCTACTAAGTGCCAGGCGCAGGGCTGGAGGCTGATTGTCTCCTAAGAGGTGCTGCTTCCTGCCTGGGGTGAACATCATGGCCCCCCAAGGTCCCCTGAGCACCCAGAGGCGCCCCTGTCCAGCCTTCTCCCTCCCCCGCAGCTCTCAGAGTGGGGTGGGGCAAGGCACACTGGCCGGCCAGGCGTCCCTCCCTGTGCACTGCCCAGGCCAGGTGAGACTGCACCTCTCCAGGATGCTGAGCCTCCTGGAGGGAAGGGGCTTCTAACCCTGCGGTCTGATTTCCTGCTGGGACAGGAGGGTGGAACCTGGGGAAGCATTCAGGAGGAAAAGAAGCAGAACTAATCGGTGCTTTGTCATTCGTTCACACATTCATTTATTCACTGGCCCCTCCTCTGTTCCAGATGAGGATGCTCCCAGTCTCCAGGAGGCCCTCCCACTCCAGGGTGTTCAGACACGAGCCATTCACTCTCTCTTGCACCCCACGCACACTGAGGGCCCTTGACCTGACCTCTCCCATCCACCAGCGCTCTGGTGTGAGGAAAGGGCTAGGGCTTTGCAGTCCCCATCTTGAGTTCAAGGCCCCTGTGCCTTGGCACTTGTGCCTGGGACTGTCCCTGGCTTGTTAGAGAGCCAGGAGCAGTGTCAATTAAGGGTAATTGAGGTAATAGCACATCCGACTCTTCCAAGTGAGTTTCTAATGAGTGATTTCTCCTGCTGCTGCTGCTGCTGCCGCCGCCATAGTTTCCTCAATCCAAGCCCTCGTCACATGTGTGGGCTTGGTCTCTTGTCTGCCCAGACAATGACAACACAACGCCTCCACGTCACCATGGGCACCGACGTGGTGGTGTCCAGTGGGGGTCTGCTGTATGACTGGGTGCCCAGAGTGCAAGGCCAGGAGCAAAATGGGCAGCAGCCTGGGGAAGGGCCCGGTGCTGCCCTGAGGTTCCTGCTTGGGCTGGATTTTGGCAGAGCACCTACAGCCTGTGCACCAGGATACCGGCAAACAGCAGATGCCTACTCTGCTGGCCCTCTTGGTGCCAAGGACTGGGGTCTGAGCCGCTGGGCGAGTGTGGAGACAGACATCACACACAGCGTAGCCTCCACAAAGTGTTGGATTCTGCCCAGAGGAACAGGTGGGCAGGAACCAGCGCAAAGGTGATTGAGGCGGGAGGGACGCCTAGGTGCTCACCCCAGCTCTGCCTGGGCTCCCCCTCAACCGGGCATGTGGAAGCCGCAGCCACCTATTTCCTGAGAGAAGCTTTGGTAGGTATGTGGGCAGTACTTTGAAATTTCTAGCCAAGACAACTTCCTGTACTTCCCAAACTTTAAGACCTGGCAGGCAGTAAGTGCTTCCTGGGACCATGCCCCTCCTCCCCAACTCTCAGACAGCAAGCTAGTGCAGATTATTTTGAATTTCCTTGGTCCTTTCCAGAACTTTTTCCTTTTTTTTTTTTTTTTTTTTGTACTAGGAATTGAACCCAGGTGCATTCTACCTTGGAGCTACACTCCTAGCTACCCCAAACCCCTTTCTTTTTTGATACTGGGGACTGAACTCAAGGGCATTCTACCTCCGAGCTATATATACCCCTAGTCCTATTTTTATTCTTTATTTTGAACAGGGTCTCACTAAGTTGTGGAGTGCCTCACTAAGTAGCTGAGGCTGGCCACGAACCTGGATCCTTCAGTCTCAGTCTCCCAAACACTGGGATTACAAGCATGCACCACCATGCCCGGCTCCTTTTTTTTTTTTTTTTTGCGGTACTAGGGATTGAACTCAGGGGCATTCTACCTCCGAGCTATACCCCCAGCCCTATTTTTTATTCTTTATTTTGAAACAGGGTCTCACTAAGTTGCGGAGTGCCTCACTAGGTAGCTGAGGCTAGCCGTGAACCCGGATCCTCCAGTTTCAGCCTCCCGAATGCTGGGATTACAAGCGTGCGCCACCACGCCCGGCTCTCCTATTTTATTTTAAAACAGGGTCTCACTAAGTTGCTGAGGCTGTCCTTGAAACTGTAATCCTCCTGTCTCAGCCCCCCAAGTACTGTGATTACAGGCATGTGCTACCATGCCCAGCTACTCCTAGCCTTTTAATTTTTTATTTTGAAACAGCGTTTCATTAAGTTACTGAGGGTCTAACTAAGTTGCTGAGGCTGGCTTCAAATTTGCTTTCGATCCTCCTGTCTCAGCCTCCCAAATACTGGGATTATAGGCATGTGCCCCCAATAATCTTCCTACAAGAAGAGGAGGGGAATGCTCACTACTCCCCAATACATACAAATACCAATCTCAAGGGAGAGAGCAGCCTTCCCAGACCGCCCAGTCAGCTGAGTGTCACCCCAAAGAAGAGGATGGACTTTGGCTAGGGGATTTGGGAAGGGAATAGCTCAGCTTCCATTCAAGGGGACTTGGGTCAGACATGAAGAAGGACTTCCTGAACAAGGGGACCCTGACTGTAGGATTCTAGGACCAGGGGAACAGGCAGACTCAGACAGTTCCTTGGGAGGTGCACGTACACTGCTGCAGCCTCTGCCTCCGAGGAGCTGGCTGGGCAGAAGGGTGCTCACTCCACCGGCTGCCTCATTCCAGGGTCCACCCAGATGTCCCTTGATAAGAGAAGCCGAACAAGTGAAAGTTCATCCACTTGAAGACAGATGCTCCGTGGCCCCTGAAAATAAGAGCACTCTGTGTGGGGAGCTATGGAAAAACATGCTGAAGAACTATTTGTCAAGATTCATTGGTGTTCCAATGAAGTTTTCAAAGTTTAGAAGGATCTGGAAGGAAGCACACCAACTGTTAACCAGTTTCCTCTGCTGGGGGGTGGGGGGAGAGGGAGATGGGATACTTTGTATTCTAATGGCTCTGTATTTGAAGTTTTAAACAAGTATGTACCAGTTTTATAACTTCTTAAAATATTTCTTCTTTTCCCTTTGTTTGTTTGTTTGTTTTTTCATAGTGCTGGGAATGGAAATCATGGCCTTCCACATGTTAGGTAAGCACCCTACCACTGAGCTACACCTGTATCCCCCAAACTTTTTTTTTTTTTTTGCGGTACTGGGGATTGAACCCAGGGACCCACGAGCATTCTACCTCCGAGCTACATCCCCAGCCCTATTTTTATTCTTTACTTTGAAACAGGGTCTCACTAAGTTGCAGAGGGCCTCACTAAGTAGCTGAGGCTGGCGGTGAACCCGGAGCCTCCCTGGTCTGTCTCCCAAGTACTGGGATTACAAGCATGCGCCACCACACCCGGTTCCCCAAACACTTTTTTTTTTTTTTTTGGCGGTACTGGGGATTGAACTCAGGGGCATTCTACCTCCGAGCTATACCCCCAGCCCCATTTTTTATTCTTTATTTTGAAACCGAGTCTCACTAAGTTGCGGAGTGCCTCACTAGGTAGCTGAGGCTGGCCGCGAACCCGGATCCTCCGGTCTCAGCCTCCCGAATGCTGGGATTACAAG